>JAOQMR010000007.1:11454040-11488219 GCA_027563865.1 Erythroxylum pelleterianum
AATTTCTCAAAATACTGAACCATGTTCAGAAAATTATCTAACTCATAACCTTAAACCAATCCTCTCACTTTGGTTCAAACAAACTCTTTCCATTTAATCTCCTAAAAATCATAATTTCCTATGAAAAAGTAGCTAAATGTCTTAGGAATCTAACGCTTCAAAAACCAAGTCAATTGGATGTCGGACGGAGAATTTATAAACAAAAGATTGCGAAAGGGTCGAATTGGAAGCAAAGTAACAGAACTTCAAATCTATTGATAAAACCGAATTTTCCAAAAATCATAACTCTTGATCCCAAACTCCAATTTTGACAAATTAGGTATCAATAAAAAGATCAAAGGAAACTCTACAACTTCCATGAAGGACAGAAAATCCATTCGGCCTCTAAAAACTACTTCAAAGTTTCTGTCCACTAATGATCATACCAAAATAGTGCAGCAACTTGTAAAAATCATAACTCCACATTACATGGTCCAAAAATTGCATACTTTACATCAATGGAAAGATAAAAACATCATCTACAACTTTAATGAAGAACTTAAAAGTAAATTCAACCTCTAACTAGGTCAATTTTTCAGTCAAAGATTCTGCCCTGTTATTGTCATCCTATGTCAACTCCAAACTTTAAAATTTCATATCTCTCAATTCCCACATCTAAAAATTTCATACTTTATAGCGTCGGAAAGATTGAAAGATAAACTAAAACTTCCGTTAAGACCACTTACTCTAATTCAAACAACATCAGTCCGACGATTTGCCTCAAAGCACAACATACACAATCCTACACTTAGGAGCATTTTTTAAAAACAAGGTAAAATAACTTTAACTTCGAAAAATCATAACTCTCAATCCCGACATCAAAAAATATCAAACTTTATGGCAACAGAAATCTCTCGACAGACACTACAACTTTCATGAAGATCATTTTCTCAAATTCTGCCTAAATCAAAAAGTCAACTTTTATCCCAAAAAGTCAAACTTTTCGTAATTCTACACATTCTCACACTTTTTCTCTTTATTTCTTAATTTCAACTTCTATTTCAATCAACTCATTCACTTTACTCTCATAATCCATACAAATTTACTCAAATATTAAAGTCATCAAAACCAATTGATTTCTTTTCTCATTAATTTCCTTAAGGCACAATAACATCTATATACAAAAACACTCATTTAAATTCATTTCAATATTTCTAATTTCTACCAAAAATTTGGGGTCCAACAGGATAAACATATATCATAAATAGAGTTAATTCATTCCAAGATCATGTAGATAACCTATGAAGTGAATATATCGCACATAGAAAACACATAGGCCCAGCCGATGACTCAATGTATACTAGTTAGGAACCATAGGCCTAGCCTCTTAACTCACTCATCTGGTGAATATAGGTCCCAGTTTCAGTACATAAAAGCATAAAAACATTATATGTATCAATCAAATCTCATCAGAAAACAATCATTAGAATACGCCAAAACAATCATGTGTAACACCACTAGTCGGCCAAACTAATGTGCACACCCACCGATCCTCGGTGTTGGCTCGACTTTCATCTGTGGTGAGTCCGGACTATAGTCGACAAGAGTGTCATGACCATAGGTGATGACCTCGTCAGTGTCCAGACCCTAAGTGTGGAATCACCCGCGAGTCTCGTAAAAAGGTGTCAATACGGCGACTCGACTTTAATGTACTAGCGTCAAGGGTACAAGGGTCGTTTACTCATAATCAGTTGTGCCCAGCACACGATTGATCAATCGTTTCCTCACGAATCAAAAAAATCATATACAAAAATTAAATACAAAAATCAAGTAAGGCACTATGCCTTTAATTATCGGTCCAACTGGTAAAAATGAAACCTTATCATGGCTCTAAGCCAAAAGAGAATAAAAACATGCATTATACATGACTAGATTATGCATATGTAAATTCCAAAACATTTTATCATAAAATAAAAGCCATATTTTGTAATCCAAATGCATAGTTGTTCAAAACAATGTCATTTATTAAATACATCAGCATATTAACATCCATTTGGAATTCAATTTCTCCCTTACATTGCCTAGGTTCAAAATTCACATATAAGTCATCATGCTTGTCTTAGAATGTTCTAATCCTATTTGAAAAATATGGTTTCCTAACTCTCCTCAAAAGAGGGCACTACTTTGCCTTCAAAAATTCTCGGTACGAGCTCCTTGATTCCTAGCTCCCGAGCCTTTATACATAAAAGACATACAATGAGATTTCTACTTAACATCAATTTTATAATTATACACCATCATGTAAGTGTATAAAACATAATATCATTTCCTTTGAGCTATAGGATTCCCCACTTTAATTCCTCACATGTTAACTTCCTTACTATCCACTTTAGTCTTTCTTTTGCATTTTCTAAGGCATTTAATGCCTTTTATTTAATACCTACTCATATCAAAACATAATTAAGCCCATCTTTATCTAAACACATTAGGTCATTACTCATCAACCTAAGCAACATTTCAAGTTCACTTTAAGTAAACATGAAAGCATTTTTTCAATGCATACCATTACAAAGCCTTAAATCCTAAGCCAAGTTCACTTAGGCATTTTAACAAACACCTTATGTGCATAATTTTCAAGCCACATTTCCAAGACTTTATCATAATAATTCTTGCTCCTATCATGTCATATAGTAAACACTCCCATTCAATAACACATTCCACCAATCCCTTCAAACCAACTCCTTTCATTTAAGCTACATTTATCACTTACACAACTTATTTCCATAATCCACCTCTTCTCCCTCATTTGACCTAAACTTCAAAAACACACATCTTCTTCATTCTTCATCATCAATTTTCATCATACATGTATAATTAACACCATAAGATTCATTTAGACCATCAATTTCAAAAGTTAATCAAAAATTCACCAATTTTCGCCTAAAGGGGACCATTTCGATTTTGACTTAATGAACCCTCTCCATGACATATTTCATTCATCTAAACCATGTTTCATGCATAATCAAGCATGTTGAACAACATATCTTAACACCAAACTCAAAATCCTAATGTAGAGAGAGATGAAACAAAATTTACCTATACTTTCCTTTAGTGATATCTTCAAATCCCTTGAGAATTTCTCAAATCTAATGATAGATTTGAGTTCTTTGACCCCAAATTAGCTTAGAACACCTTGATTGAGGTTGAAGAATCAAAAAGAAGGGTAAATTTTGGTGATGCCCAAAACTTCCTCTTTTTCCCTTGACTCTTCTTTGACCAAACATGGTGAATTTACCATTTTGCCCTTAGGTTGTATGAAATTACCATTTTACCCTCCAAACTTTCCTAAATTCGCAATTAAGCCAAAAATTTGGGAATCACCAAAACTTTTAATTTTATTTTGGTCCTCGGACTTCTGAAAATTATAATTAAGCCCCTTGATTTAACAAAATTGCTAATTGGTCCTCCAAGAATTGAAAAATTACAATTAAGTCTTTTAACTTTTAACAATTTGCAAATAAGCCCTTATGTACTTCAACTTTTCCAATTAAGCTTTCTAAGTGTCCAATAAGTCTACAAATCATGTCTAATAACCTATAAGGAATTAGAACAAATTTTAATCAACTACCATGGTCATATCCATCCAATGCACTTGGTTTTGCACACTTAAAAGCTTATATGTCGGAAATCTCCAAGATTTCGCATACCGATGAACTTTAAGTTCATTTAAGGGTGTATCACTTTATAAATCATTACATATATACCCAAAGAACTTAAATACATATTTGAACTTATACAAAACCATGTATATATCAATATACAGTAGCATTTTTTTGAACTTATACACAACCATGTGTATATCAATATATAGTAGCATCTCCAAGTACCGACCAATACAAAAGGGCTCAAAGAGTTTGGCGTTACAAGTCCTCCCCCCTTAAAAGAATTTCTTCCTCGAAACTCCTAGTTCGAGAACACAAATAAATGGGAGTACTGACGTCTCATAGTATCCTCAAGTTCCCATGTCATCTCCTCGACCTTATCGCTCTTCTAAAGAGCGTTAATCGTGGGTACCTCCTTGCTACGTAATTTCTTTATCTGTCGATCCAAAATTTGCACTGGTTTCACTTCAAAACCCAGGTCTTCTCTTAGCTCTAGGGGAGGTGTCTCTAAAACATGAGATGGATCTGGTAAGTACTTTTTAAGCATCGAGACATGGAACACGTTATGGATCCTATCCAAGTTTGGTAGCAATTTCAACAGATACGCCACAGTCCCGACATGCTCCACGATACGAAAAGGTCCAATATATCGATGGTTTAGCTTCCCTCGACTCTAAAATCTGATGATACCTTTCCATGGTGATATCTGCAGAAAAACCTGTCACCAATTTTCCATGGCCTAATGGACCAAATCCCATCAGAACTCCAAGGTTAAATATGCTTAGGTGAGAGTAGTTCTAGGATAGGTGACCTCTTGAGAAGGCCTCGGGAAACGCAAAACCGTGAGGGCTTGGCTGGGCCAAGGCCCAAAGCGGACAATATCTATAAGCGGGTGATCTGGGATATTACAATGGTATCAAAGCCAGTACCTGAGCCATTGTGCCAGCTAGGCTGGGCCCCAAAGAGGGTTGGGCCCTAAGGGGGTGGAGAGTGTGAGATCTCACATCGGTTGAAGAGGGGAATGAAGTACGCCTTATAAGGGTACGAATAAATTTCCCTTACAGATGCATTTTTCATGGCCTAATGTACCAGATCCCATAAGAACTTCGAGGTTAAATGTGCTTGGGTGAGAGTAGCACTAGGATGGGTGACCTCCTGGGAAGGCCTCAGGAAAAGCAAAACCGTGAGGGCTTCTCTGGGACAAGGCCCAAAGTGAACAATATCTGTAAGCGGGTGATCTGGGGTGTTACAAATTATGTCTAATACTAGTACTAGGTCTTCACAACGGTTCACCATGCTCTTCTCTGTTTGGATATTCATCACTGTCAATAAAACTACCATAATCAGTTGAGTCAATTTCAACTAGTGGGTTATTATCAGGAATGTCAACTTATATAAAATCCTTGCCCTGGTCTCTATCATGATCATCCAGTTCTTTATCAAATCCTACTTCAACTCCTTCACTAACTCTTACACCGTATCCTTCGTTAACTCCTTCGCCAACTCTTTAACCAACTCCTTCACTAACTTCTGCACCAACTCATTTGTCAACTCTTTCATCAACTTATTCACATTCCTACATTAACTCCTTTGTCAACTACTTCACTAATGTCTTCACCAAATCCATAACTTCCCTCTTTGCCCTCGCTATCTGAATCCTCTCTTTTAGTTATAGGTAATATCCCAGGTGTAAGGATTGTGGTGTCTAACAATTGAGTTACATAAACATCAATCATTTGGTGGATTTTTATAAGGTTAATAAGCCTTAGAAAACTTTTTATTTGATTTAATCAATCTCAATGACTCACTAAATTGAAAACCAAGTATATTGTAATAGGCCTTATGCACTTAAAGGTATCTTAACTCCTTTCCCATCTCACATATTTACCTATAACTAACATAATCAAGGTCTACTTTATCAAAAACACTTATTTGCCTGTTAGCATATTTCAAATTCGATTCTACTACAAACTTTTCACCATAAAATAACTTTATACAACCAAATTGGGTAATGATACACCTATTCAAAATTAAGGGGAACTAATTACAGCCAAATCAAAAAAAAATATTCACTTGAATATAACAAAATCATTAACACCATATATTAAACTTGAAAGATAGTTGGTTACTTAGCTATTATCAACTTTTATAATTAAAATTACGCCCAAGCATAAACATTTTAAGAGGTTTGTTAACTATATAAGTAGTTTGATCTTATCCTTTACTATAAATCATTTAAATATCACTTTATTATACTAATTCCCACAATAAATGATATTTGACATGGGTATGCTTATTTTTACCATAGACAACTGAATTTTTGGACATCTTGATTGCAGAAAAACTATCATAAAATATCCTTGTTCCTTTTCTTTTTTCAAACTTCAATTCTTTAAGAATCCTTCTTATCCAAATTGCTTGACAAGCTACAGATGGTATTGCCAACTAAGGATGTTAATTGGCTGGGTCGGGCCTGTGAACTAGGGGCCTAGACTTGGCATAGCTCGATTTTTATTTTTTCAAAAAAATTTAAAAATGTCTCAGTTTTGCCCAAAATGACATCGTTTTTTAATTTCCCGTTTAAACAGCCCTAACCAGAGCTTGGATTGAGATTCGGTTAACCCCGACCTAGCCTGTTAACTTCAAGCTAGGCTAGGTTAGGCCCAAATCCAATTGCCAAGCCTACTGCCAACTGCTTAAATTATATGGATGAGAGAGTGAAAATGTTGTATTTTAGAGCTCTAAGTTAAAATAATATAAATAAAAGAAAAGATATAACCTAATGTGCTTTTTTTATCATCAAGAACTGCTACAAAATCACTATTTAAATAACTTGCCTGCTTACACGGAACACCTTTTTTGTAAAATAGAACATTGACCTTTATGCCCTTGAGGTGTCTCGATATCCTTTTTACTATTAACAGGTGTTGATGCATTAGTTTCTTCATGTACCTACTAACTAAGCTTATACTATGTATAATTTTTCAGCTAATAGTTGTCATATACATCAAATTGTCAATTATTTGCTTATATGTGATTTACATGCTATCCTCAAATCCTTCTCCAATTTATAACTTTTCTCCATTGATGTAGCTATTGAATTACATTTTCCCATTTTGAACATATTAAGAATCTCAAATACATACTTCTTTTACATAAAAAAATTCCATAATCAATTTGCAATACTTTCATTAAAAAAAGATGTAATAGCCTCAAATCAGTCATAGCATAATCTTTTTCATTCAATGGTTAAAATTAATAAGCATTTCTAAATCATCTTCAGCAACGAACTTATCATCCACATATAAGCATGCTATTAATATTTTATCACCAATACACTTCACATATAATTTATGCTTATAAGGATAACCAAAAAAAACTGCCTTTTATAAAGTATCAATCAATGCTACTATATCAAACTTTAAAAATTTGTTTTAGTTCGTATAATATTTTTCTTAAGTCTATGGACATTATATTTATGATCTAATTTAATAAATCCAAAAGGGTTGCTTAATATATACTTGTTTTTGTAGTTCACCATTATAGAAGTTGGTTTTAGATCTAGTTGATGCATATGCCATGTATTTTAGGCCTTTAAAGTCACCACTGATTCTTATTGTATCAAACCTATCCACTAATGCAAATAATGCATTATAATTTACTTATATTTATACTTTTAACTCTTAATAATAAGTCGAGCTTTGTATTTATCTACTTTGGTTTTATAAACTCGTTCCACTCCAATGACGTTTCTTCTCTAGGAAAATTAACAAGCTCCTATGTATTGTTATTTTTATTAGATTTTATCTCCTCTAACTTTTAACTTTTATAGTCATAATTAACTTTGAAAATTAGTATTTAATAATTAGTTTGTTTGTTCTTAATTTAATGATAAAAGGAAATTCAATTTTCTATAACTTTGTTACTTTGATCTTTACCATCACATTCACTTCCAACAAGAAATCTTCGCAACTAAATCAAGGAATAAGGGATCATAACAGACATGGAATAACTCAACAAGCATTTCAGGCTTAGGTAAAAAATAGGAGACTATAGTATACAATAACCATAAACAAACAACTAGACAAAATAATCATCAAATCAAAAAGAAATAGGGGACCAAAAAATATAATAAGCATAAATTAAAATCCACAAAAAATAATGGACCTACCATGATGTATTGTCCCTAACTTGTTTCCCAGAAATTCGACAAAGGTGTGCAGGATGAGATTGAATGTGTTGCTATAATTGGGCTTATTGTTGCTACGATTGAACTAGCAAGAAAGCGTGTGAGAATTTGACAAATGTTTAAACGAAGTGGGAGAGTTAGGGAATTGGTTTTACAATCGTTTGAAGAATTAAGGATTTTGTGATTTAGGGATAAAATAGTGGGTATTTATGATCTAAGAGAATTTGTGAAGAATTAAAAATGGTGAGTATTGAAGGACTTTCTAAAGGTTAAAATGGTGAGTTTTGAAGTTCTAGGATCCACTTTCATTTAATTATAAGAATGTCACATCAACAAGTATTGAGTCCCATTGATGTGTAATTTTTTTTAAAGCCACGTCATAACTAACACAGGGTAACACATGTTAGATTTTTCGTGCTAATAGGGTCTCTTTTGAATGTTTTGTAAACGTGCAGGTTCAAATTGAATGCTCTGAAATGTTAGGGTTCAATTTATATTATGATGTAAACGTTAAGGTTTAAAATACACTTTTGGCTTATGATCTAGAAATATTTGTTTTAAGGTTGTGGATTTCATTTGCCTTTTTCTTAGCGGGAACCATCTTTTTCCATTTTTAATGTTTCAAAACCTTCAATTTCCCAAATCTCTTCTCTATCTTTTTGGAGCTATAATACAATTAAGGTCTATAGGTTAAACGTGATCATCATAATACTATTTGAAATAGTTTTGCTATCACTTGTTCCCACCCCCATTTGCTATTTCTTTGGAATGTATTCAATCTAATGTATGATTGAGTGTTGGTTGGAGGTAGTTTTCAATAACAAATTAGTTGCTCAAGGGAGATTTGATGGTCTTTCAACTAATTGAACCTTGCAAATTTAAGGTGATATGTTGAGTTTGTTTTCCTATTTTCACAATTCAGTATATTTCAATAAAATATTTATGGATTGGATAAAGATGTACCTAGAAACTATTGTCTCTCAAATGCTTAGTGTCAATATGATGGTAATGGAAATGGAGAAAGTCCTTAGTAGGAAAAGACTTATAGTCCACTATTGTGTGGATAAATAAAGTAGTGCGTGGAAATTTCTTCATTAAAATGATGTTTGAACTTAATGTATTTACAAGAATTGTTTTAACAGTGCAACAATTAAGATCGATCTATGATCTTCATAGTTTTAAAAATATCATGAACTTAGAAAATTAAAAATATTAAGTTGTTTGACACTACAATTCATAATTGCATTATAATTTAATGTTTATTCTCATTATTGTTATGTTTAGAAATTATAAGGAATGTTTAGATTATTATTAATATTTTGGGTTGTAACAAAAAATTCACTTATTAATGTTATATTACTTTTATTGGTACTATTTTTTTTGGTAAGTAAAAGAGCTAACAACTAGCTAGAGCTAAAAACAAGATTAATGTGCCGAGTGCGACCAACACCCATGCGATCATCATTGAGAGTTTGCAGTAGAACCACCGGGGGCTGTTGAAAAACCACCACACCCAAAGACACCTCAGGTCTGAGTCGAGCCATAGCATCAGCTGTAACGTTTCCCTCCCTAAAAACGTGTTGAATCATGACTTGCCAAATGCGGGACAGCAGCTCCCGAATGCTGCAGATGAGTGCATTGTCCGTACTCTCCGGAATATGGTTGAGCCATTGAATCACCGACATATTATCACTCTCAACCTCGACCCTGTTGATGCCCATACTCCAAGCGAGTTGCAATCCATCGAGCAGCCCCCATAGTTCCGCGTTAGTAACCGAACAGATGCCAAGATTGTGAGCAAAACCGGCCAGCCACGAACCATTGGAGCTGCGTAAGACACCACCCGCAGCAGCAGCCCCAGTCAACGGATCAACGGCTCCATCCACATTCAGCTTGGTCCATCCCGATGCCGGAGGCTGCCAGACCACCTGCATCGGAATAGCAATAGCCCTACGCCCCAGTTTCATACTCGAAGCTTTCACTTGCTTAGCCCATCCTTGTCCCTGAAGTACGATAGCCTCCGGACCTGTACTAACACCTTCAAAAATAAAAGAATTGCGAGCTTTCCAAATTTTCCAACAAAGAATACCGAAACAAGTAGGCCAATCCCAATCCACAAAATCAATTCGAAAAGCATTACGAAGGTTATCAATCATCCATTCACTCATAGAACTGGTAAAGAACCTGTGAACCATAGAGTGGGGTAGAACTTTAAGCCACACCGTGCGAGCCCAATGGCAGTCCCGAATGGTATGGAGAAGACTCTCCCGGCTAGAGCCACAAAGGTTGCAAGTTTCAATCGCAGTAAGCCCCCTACGTTGCCGTTCGCCATTGGTAAGCAACCGCTCCTTGAGCACTAACCAAATGAAGTGACGGATCCGTTGGGGTCCTTTGAACTTCCACGCCCAGTTCCATTTGTCATCAGGCGGGTTATTTGAGGCCTGCGATAAAGCACCAAAGGTATCAGCGATATTGAAGTCACCCTTCTTTGACCAACGCCACATGTATCCATCCGCAATATCATGAGGAGCAGGCGGTTTCATTGCAACGATGTGCATGGCCACCGTATCGTCCACGTAGCTGCCGAATTGAGACCAATCCCACCTGCCATACTCATCAACCATATTACAAAGGCGGGCATCAGTATCAATAACATTCGGGTTAGTAAAAAAATGAATTAAAGGACCGAGTTGTGGAATCCAACAATCATGCTAAAACCGAATATTCTGACCATTCCCAACTTTCCAGCAAACACTCTCTTTTAGTTCTTCCCAACCCTTCGTAATGGAAGTCCAAACAAAAGAACAATTATGCCGATTGATGGTATCCGGAATGCCATCACCAACCCTATACTTACTGCGGAGAACCTGCACCCAAAAAGCAGTAGGATTAGTAAGGATCTGAAAACCAAGTTATATAATATTACTTATTTAAGGAATTCTCAACATCTAGAATTAATAATGTTTCTCTACAACCTAATTTGATAATAATAATCAAACAATTTACAGTAAAAAATATGTTAAGTCATTATATAGAAAATGTCACAAATTATTTAATATTACATATTACACAAAAAATTGCAAAAAGTTTTGAGGGACCTTTTCACTTGCTTATAGCTAAAAGACTTTACTTACAATATTACAAAAATATAGTTAAATGACGATACTTATGAAAGTACAAAAATGTAGTAAAATATATATAACTACGAAAGCATAAAACATAACTAAAAAATATTGGCTACATTTTGGGAAACGTAGCTAAAAAATAATGTCTACAATTTTAGAAAACATTGTAAAAAAAATTTTGCAATAGGGAATTGACAACATTTCTAGCAAAGAATTGAAAACATGACAAATAATAATGCAGAATGCTTTTTAAAAAAATGGCTACAATTTTAATCGTTAACCTAGTTTTAGTGTCCCTTGTACTATTCAAGATATACAAATTCTCTAAAATAATTTATAAATGTAATGGATTCATATAAAATAATGCATCCTTAAAATAAAACTTTTACATATAAAATAATTACTCTAAAATGTAAAAATTATATTTTTTACATTTTTAGTATATATTTTTTTAATGAATTTTGGTATTGCAAACTTATGAGCAGGGTTGAGAATAATGTATTGTAATGAAAAAAATGTTAAGGTATTATACAATATCATATTAGTATTCCAAGTGTTGGTATGATACTAGACCTAACTGCAAATTTAAAAGAAAAGTAAGACTAAATTGAAAAAAATACCTTTAGTATAACCTAGCAAGCTGCAAGTGTCAGCCCCTCCCTATCTGCTCTCTACCTCACTCATGGAACTAGTTAGATAGAGTAGAAAATGGATTTAAAATAGGTTTTAAAAAATCCCTCCCTAAGCCGTGCTTGCATGTTTCGTTGCACACGGCTTTCCCTATGTATACACTTTACTCAACCCCTTCTACTGATAGAATACGTCTTGCTTATTTTGATGAGATGGGTGGAATGGCTACCCCAATGCCAAAACTATTCATGATGTTCAGTATCTTATCATTAACCTCCCTTGTATTGCTGGGCAAGGGAAATTTTTTTGCCCTCGTCGTTGCTCACTATCTCAGTCCCTTCAGTAGTCTAGCTCCTATTGTCCCCTCACCATTTTACCATTACAAAAAAAAAACTCCCTGTCACTCACATGCAAGTCACAGCTTACCATCAATCCACTAGCCACTGCTAGTCTCTAGTGCTCCAGTGGTATGAGCTTTGACGATTTTATTATAGTATATAAATTACCCCATTAACTATGGAATGAGTTTTGCCTTTGGTTGTTGTAGTTTGTAGAATTTCTAATATTATTATATTACACCTAATTTTATTATAGCTTTGAAAATGATTGAATACGATTGAGTGAATTTACTTTCATATGCAATAATTTTTATTTTTCACATATGTAAATTGACATGTCTTCATTAATTTTTACAGAAAAATAGAAGAAATTCAAGTATTCCTGATAATTCAGTAATCTCAGGATGATTTGATGATCTAGCTTAGGCTTGTACTAGATTGGCTCCTGGAATGAAGAACTATACCATTTGCTTGTATTGTAACAAATATTCGAAAGGCGGGGAAATCACAAGATTAAAAAAGCATTTAGTTAGGATCCAAAGTGATATTGAACCTTTTAAGAATGTGAGCCATGATGTAAAATGACGAATGAAAACTTTGTTTGACGTGTATTAGCATGCAGCGCCCCTTTACTGCAGGGTACACATCCTGACATCTAGAGGTCATTCCGGTACATATCCTACGTTAAGGGCGAGCTACGTTCGATCACTATATTCACTTTATATGGCATGGTATCATAATTCACTATATAAAGCGTCATCAGAAAAATCACAATATTTTAAAACCAATTTTTCCTCATTTCATTTCACAAAATCGAAGGTCCACATTGTGTCTTTCAACATTTCCCATATGTACGACATCAAAACCTAATACAATAGTACTATATGAATGAGGAAAACATATACAATCTAACTAATTTGTCCAAAAATCCTAGCTGACCAACCTTTGAGTCATGACTTCTCTTGCCAATCACAAATTACACGGCTGGTAGAGCCTCTCAATAGCTAGAGTCGTTTCTCGGTCTTGAAATGACAACGTTACAATTTTGGTGAGTTTTGCGAACTCAATGAGGTAACCATCATTGATGATTCACTCAATCTATGCAACACATCAATTCACAAAACAATTATTTCACAACTTTGTATTTACATGAGTAACACATTTTCAATTAAGCATAAGCAATTTAGCATTTCACTCAATCAAACATACTTAACAAGATGCATATGAAATGCTTATAAAACACTTTTTCAATTATTACGTTGTTGTGACCGAGTGCCTGAACTGTCCCATATAGGGCTCATTAAACGTTAAGCCTAAGGCTCTGAATCAATTTTTGAGCTCGAGGCTTAGTTTCACTCGTTGAGCTTTAAGCTCTAATTGGTGGTTTCGAGATCTGAAGCATAAAAAATGGAACAGAATATAAAAGATGAACAGTAATTAAGACAATGAGTATGAATAATAACTAGGACAAAGTGGATGAACAGTAACTAAGACGAAGTGGATGAACAGTAACTAAGACGATGGGTATGAACAGTAACTAAGACGAAGTGGATGAACAGTAACTAAGATGAAGTAGATGAACAATAACTAAGACGAAGGTTTCTTCCTTCTTTCATTTGCATTGTCTTACTTTTGCTTCGTCTCACTTTGCTTCATCTTACTTTTGCATTGTCTTACTTTGCTTCATCTTACTTTTGCTCTCCAGAGCATCTCCACTTATAAAGATCATAACTTTTGACTCAGATGTCCAAAATTTTCATACTATATACCGTTGGAAAGATAAAAGAAAGATCTCCAACTCTCAAGAACCCTCAAAGTCCCATCTTTCTTCTTCACAAAGAACACTAGAGCTCCCCAAGGTGAAACACTTAGTCTAATAAAACCTTTTCCAGTAACTCCTGAAGCTGAGTCTTCAACTTCTTCAGTTCCACAGGTTTCATCCTATATGGAGGAATAGATATAGGAGCGGCACTTAGAACTAGATCAATTGTGAACTCTGTTTTTCAATCTAGTGGTAAACCAGGTAGCTCCTTTGGAAATACATCCAGAAACTCCCTAACCACGGGAATGTCTTGTACACTCTGCTCAACCCTAGTGTCAATAATGTGGGTCAGATAAGCCTCACATCCTCCCTTAATTAACCTCAATGCACTCATAAAGGATATCATCCTAGCTGGCACTGCCTGAATAACTCCTCTGAATACTGCCCTCGGCTGACCAGGAGATTCCAGTACTACCTCCTTGGTGTAGCAGTTTATGATGACCATATGGGTAGTGAGCCAATCCATGCCTAGGATCACATCTATCTCCCTCACCTGTAATATAATTAAGTTTGCCTCCAACTTTGCTTGATCAATCCTAATTAAACATCCCTTGCAGACCTCACCTATAACTGTAGTACTGGCTATTGGCGTACTCACCTCCAATCCATACTGTAGTAACTTCCTATCACAATGCAACCTACATGCCAAATGCGGTGGGATAAAGGAGTGTGTGGATCCTAGATCTAGCAGTGCAAAATCCTCAAAGTTATAAACAAGAAGCGCACCTGCTATCACATTTGCGGTCAGTTGCCCCGCCCCTCAGTCCTCATGGAAGAACTCCCAGCTCTCCCTCTAACTCTACCTCTGCCTCTCTATCCAGATCCACCACCTCTGATCTACTGGACTATAGTATTACTCCCAGATCACCCACTGATAGCAGACTGAGCCCTCAAAGTAGCAGGACAATCCTTAATCTGGTGGTCCATTGAGCCGCATTTAAGGCAAGCTCCAGTCAGTCTCCAACACTCACCACCATGCCTCTTCTCACACTGCTCACAAACTGGAAACTGATTCTGTCCTGTACCCCTTCCATTGCCAATCTGTGAAAACCTGCCCCTCTGGCCAGATCCTGACTGCCTGGATCCACCTGATGATCTGAATGCTCTATTTTGACACTTACTAAAGCTCCTGCTAGAACTGCTCTGACTCTCACTGGGCCTTTTTCCTTTGGACCTTGCCCAGTCTCAGCTTGTTTCTCCCTCATCAGCTGTTCAATTCTAATTGAAGCAGCTCTTAGCTCAGTAAAAGTACCCTATATCTGACCGCGCCAACCTTGTTCTGATCTCCATATTAAGTCCATTCTCAAACCTCCTACACTTATCTTCTTCTTTAAGAATCAGAGTAGTAGCATAACCCATCAATTCATTAAATCTGACCTCATACTCAACCACTGACATCCTACCTTGCTTCAATTCCAAGAACTCCTGCATCTTCATGTCTAGATAGATCTTAGGCATGTAATTATCTCTGAAGACCCTCAAAAAGTCTTCCCACTTCAATTGGCAAGGCTTGTTGGTACTGCCTGGGACAGTCTTCCACCACTGGTAAGTTGGGCCCTGCAGTAAAGACACTGCATAATCGAACCTCTCATCAAGCTTACAGTCCATCTAATCGAATACCCTTTTTGTCCTCTCTAACCATTCCTCGACCTCAGTAGGGTCTGTGCTGCCATAAAAATTAACAGCTCCCAGCTTCTGTAGCCTATCATACCTCCTCTCCCTTCTCTCAGGAACTCTAGTAGGCATCTCCTCAGATCGAGGTACCGAAACCTCTCTACTGGCTCCTACCGATCCTTAGTTAGCTGGTTGATCAATCTGATCACCTAGAGCGAATGACTTATAACAAACAATAAATTCAATCATTATCCGCATTTTTCACGATATTTCATGCTTAACATTCCTATATGTCCCAACAGATGCCAAATCATGCTCTGAGTATTAGCATGTAGCCATGATGTAAAATGACAAATGAAAACTTTGTTTGATGTGCATTAGCATGTAGCACCCCTTTACTGCAGGGTACACACCGGGACATCTAGAGGTCATTCCGGTACATATCCTACGCTAAGGGCGAGCTACGTTCAATCACTACATTCACTTCATGTGGCATGGTATCATAATTCACTTATATAAAGCATCATCAGAAAAATCACAATATTTTAAAACCAAATTTTTCTCATTTCATTTCACAAAATCGAAGGTCTACATTGTGTCTTTCAACATTTCCCATGTATACAACATCAAAACCTAATACAATAGTACTATATAAATGAGGAAAACATATACAATCTAACTAATCTGTCCAAAAATCCCAACTGACCAACCTTTGAGCCATGACTTCTCTTGCCAATCACAAATTACATGGTTGGTAGAGCCTCTCAGTAGCTAGAGTCATCTGTCGAACTTGAAAAGACAACGTTGCAATTTTGGTGAGTTTTGCGAACTCAATGAGGTAACCATCATAGATGGTTCACTCAATTCATGCAACACATCAATTCACAAAACAATTATTTCACAACTTTACATTTACATGAGTAACACATTTTCAGTTAAGCATAAGCAATTTTGAATTTCACTTAATCAAATATACTTAACAAGATGCATATGAAATGTTCATAAGACACTTTTCCACTTATTACGTTGTTGTGACCGAGTACCTGAACTGTCCTATATAGGGCTCATTAAACATTGAGCCTAAGGCTCTAAATCAATTTTTGAGCTCGAGGCTCAGTTTCACTCGTTGAGCTGTAAACTCTAATCGGTGGCTACTCTGGTCACAACTGCCATTATCTGATTATGCATTTATGAATGGAATGCATGTACCACAATCAATCATATTATAAAGCACTTAGGTCTTCACATTCACATTCAAGCAGCACTTCAATATTTCAATCCATATTACACAATCATCGGACCTTCTGTCCTGAATCCACAATCAAACCACATTCATTGATCATGCAAAACATGAATTAGGCAAACAAGTAATTAAGTGAGGCCATCTAGGTTACTCACAAGCTGCTCCAAAGCTAATGCCTGGAAGATTCGACAACGTCCAGAGGTTGATGTTCCAGTTGCTCCTCTATAATAAATAATATACACAATATCACAATTTGCACAATCATAAGTATTCAATAATGCACATGTATGAAATGAATTATGTACAATGCATGTTCATAATAATCCTGGGAAATTTCCATCATAAAATTGATCTCATATCAAAACTCATCTAAGTATAATTTATACTTAGATTTATGCCTCACTAGAACTATTGAAACTCACTGGCTTACTTTTAGATTTTACCAAGACACATTTTCGGGTCTAATATTCACGTTCAATCATAAGGTGAAAATGAGATAATTAGGTCAAACTCTCTTCTAGACATGTGTTCCTACATCTCTTATCTTTCCATTGATACCAAAATCACTCAGTTTGGTTCCGTGAGTCAAAAGATATACTTCAAACATTTTTGGATTGTTCTTGTCCAAACAGCATACTATGCACAACTTCTATCTGGAATTTAAACATCTTAGAGACTGAATTGGATTCCAATTTCTTCATACCATTTGTAGCTTCATGTCTCTAGTTTACCACAAAATAGAAATCATCTCATTTGGAGCTCTACAGATCATGATATCCTGAAAATACTGAAATATGTTCCGTATAATAACATCAGTTCATAATATTTAAGATCACACTCACTGTACCCGTCCCATGTTTTTCAATCATATTTCTCAATTCATTTCAAATAGCTATGATTTTTGGTAGAGATGTAGAGCAGTGTCTTATGAATCTAATGGTTCAAGTATCAGGTCATTTGGGGGTCTAGAGAAGAAGTTATGGCTAAAAGAATCAAACATGTTTTTGTCCTTACTTATATTGTAGAGCAGTGTCTTATGAATCTAATGGTTCAAGTATCAGGTCATTTGGGGGTCTAGAGAAGAAGTTATGGCTAAAAGAATCAAACATGTTTTTGTCCTTACTCATATTTTACATATCTTGACACAATTGCCATAACTTTTGCTAAAGATGTCAGATTGATTTCATGTTTAGACAGTTTGAAAGAGGACTTCGAGATCTACAACTTTTATGAAGATCTCGAAGACAAATTATATCTTCTTAAGGATCAAAAATGGAACAGAAGATAGAAGATGAACATTAATTAAGATGATAGGTATGAACAGTAACTAAGACGAAGTGGATGAACAATAACTAAGACGAAGTGGATGAATAGTAACTAAGACGATGGGTATGAACAGTAACTAAGACGAAGTAGATGAATAGTAACTAAGACGAAGTGGATAAACAGTAACTAAGACGAAGTGGATGAATAGTAACTGAGACGAAGTTTTTTTCCTTCTTTCATTTGCATCATCTTACTTCTACTTCGTCTCACCTTGCTTTGTCTTACTTTTGTATCGTCTTACTTTTGCTCTCCAAAGCATCTCCACTTATAAAGATCATAACTTTTGACTCAGATGTCCAAAATTTTCATGCCATATATCATTGGAAGGCCAAGTAGTACCCCCAAAGCAACACCGTATCAGCACTCGCACCCATACGACGTCGCTAAGCAAGTTGAGTAATATGTTGCCTCCTACCCATATACGTAATCTTTTTTATATTAATTGTGGTTATTGTTTATATGTGAAATAAGAGAAAAATAATATTAATAAAAATTAATAGATTGTTATTATTTTAAATTTATATTATTATTTTAATAGATTTAATGTAAAATTATAAATTATATAGTATAGTATATTGGAGAATTGTTTTGTAATTAAAAAACAATTAGAGGCTATTTTATAAATTTTAAACATGACCTAAAATAGTATTCAACATTACTATCGTACCAAACCAAATTTGATACGGACTGTATTCATATCACTCCTTATAAGTTAAATGAGAATTCAAAACGAAGAATCTATTTTTCGTATTTATTTCTTGTTGTTATTTGCATAAGATGAATGATTTTTTCTTCGTGGATCCGTAACATTGACTTTTGGCAGACAGTTCATATCGTTTTTCACCATTTGTTATTGAAACATAGAAAATGACAGAAGTCGTTATCGGGTATCAAGTTGACGAGAGATAAAGCCACCGACAATAGAATATTAAATATAAAGCCATCGCACGATTAAACCTACTTGATGATACGATGAAAAACGAAACAAAGATCTACTAATAATGTTACTTTCACTTTTTCATCGACAAATCAGCCATGGAGTTCTTTTATTTTTTGATAATTAGAAATTTACAGCCGTTTTTCAAATATATTTAAAGCAAATTCTTAAATATAATTAATAACTCTCAAATTACATTTGTATTGAAATAAAGTATTTGATAGATTAATATTTGAAATTAAATAATAATTCAATAAAAAAACATCACATATATATTTTAAGAGAGTAGATCTGCTGCTCTCAAATTGCTATACTCGGCTATGTTTTTAACGTCTTAGCTATCCAACTTATTGTAATAAATGACTGAAATTTATTCACACGTAAAGGTACAATGCTTTAGGAACAGCAGATCAATTATCACTTCCCTCTTCAAAGCAAATATAAATAAGATTCAAATTATTTTTAAAGAAGAAGTTCATATGATGAAATTAATCTTCTTTAAAATAAAAAATAAAAAGTTTAAAGCTAAAGAATGCTCATCGTAGTATATTAGCCACTAAACTGTGTAGCTCAACCCATCATTTTCCCTCCTCAGGTGCAGATCGAGAAGATCAGTGATCCTTGCAAGGTATTTGGACAAACTCCAAGATAGTTAGCTTTTGTACTAAGTTATTGACTTTTGGATAACTTTATAAGCATATCAAATATTGAGCATTCATTTGTATTTATATTAAGTTTGATGTGTATGTTGATATGTAATTAAAACTAGGTTCAACTTTGTTTGGATTTATTAATGAAATATAATTGCTTTTTGCTTATGACTTTCCAAGTCTTTACATTGCATTTTTTCAAGACTTTTATAGGTGTAGAAATTGTATGATGCCTTGGAGAAGGAAAATTGAGCAAAAATCCTAAAGTTACACGGTCAGGCCGTGTAAATAGACACTGACCGTGTATTCCAGATGCAGAAAAATTGCCAGACCCGAGGGATACATGGTCTGACCTTGTATATCCACACGGTTCGTGTTTTGACCCTCCAAATAGCAAAATCTTTTTTCAGAGTTTTTACAAAAGTTGTAGATCTAGAAGTCTTTTTCGAAAATGTCTAAAGACAACCTTAATCCGATATCTCTAGTGAAAATTATGTCAATTGTCCCGAAACAAGTATAATGTGGTTAAGGCCAAAATTATGTTTGATTTTTTTGACCATAACTTTTTCGATGGACCTCCAAATAAAGTGGTTCTTGAGCCAATAGATTCCTAACACATTTTCCTATCTTTCCATCAAAATTTGTAACCTTTGGTGTTAATTTGAAAAAGATTGATGGAAAGCCAATATAAATAAGATTCAAATTATTTTTAAAGAACAAGTTCATGTGATGAAATTAATCTTCTTTAAAATAAAAAATAAAAAGGTTAAAGCTAAAGAATGCTCATCATAATATGCACACTTTAGTACATCTCGACTCCGTCTATTTTAGCAATAGCTAATGTACGAATTAAATCCTTTTTGATGAAATGAAATTAAGGGACTTGGAGTACATATAGGTTGTTATTTATACAGAATCGAGTTTCTTTGTTTCCGAAGATCCAAGTAGAGACCTTTCTCATTATGATACACTAGTTGTTAAAACAGAAGTCTTTGGATTTGTAATCGGAGGCGAGCTCTGACCATTCTCTTTCTTTCCCTCTCCTAAAGCTTCAATCTTTACACAAACACGGACCTTATCAAACTATAAGACGATTAAAAAAGTTATCATTTTTCACTATTGCCCTCACAAAAAACGCACACAGGCTACGAACCAGATCGCCTTTTCCTTCCTAATTCAATCTAGTTCCACCTTTCATTTAAGCTGAAGCACTGTTCTTTTGGTTGGTTGTTGATTGTATCCCCTTTTGTATTCATTGGTCTCAAGTATATGCATTTTTCAGAGTAAGCTAGTGGTCACTGCTTGGCTCATTATTGTTCAAGCTATAAGTTTGGTCGTGTTTGATTGGTTTTTCTTCTAGAATATAGAGAAAGAAGAGATGGATCGATTGGGAAGCTTAATATTTTGGTGGTGAATTGTCGGGGAAGGATCGAGGAAAGATGAGGAGGCGGGCGGCCGATTTTCGGCGCCCGGTTAGGAGGAGGTTTTCACAGTGGATCTGGCCGCTTCTTGGGATGTTCTTAATTGCAGGATTCGTGTTGTTTGTATTTCACCACAATCACCAAGAAGATCATATTCAGCGGCCTCTAGTGGTAAGGTTTTTTGTGTTTCTCATCCTATCATTTTTGCATCTATTTTGATCTGTTCTTGCTGGATTTTAGATTTGCATGTCCTTTATTGTTTGGTTGCCTCGGCGGTTACTATTTGATCTTTCTGTTTAGGAAACATGTATGATATTTGAAATTATCATGCATAGTCTCTTGGCACATCTGCATCCATTTTCTTTTAAAACTGCGATTGGGAGGTTTGCTGGATTTACGTGTTAGGGAGGATATTTATATGCTTCTCAACATCATTACCTTGGGTGTGCATTCTGGTGAGCGACAGAGTAAGAGAAAATCATTCTTTTCAGCATATTGGAGACTAAGATTACCTGAATGAGTCGGCTAAGATAGCCTGAGCCTGAAGATGCAACAAAAAATAAAAAAAAGGTAGAGGTGTTAGGAACTGCTTCCACTAACTATTTTAGTTTCTATCCTTTCTTGGTTTGAAGAGCTTGATTCCCGTGTTCATATTTTAGTGAATAGCTGGTTTTAGTTGTATAATTCCATTCGAGTCTTCTTGATTGGGACAAAAACTATGAGGAATGCTAATGCTAGCCAGTACAAACGTAACATGGTTTATTTGAAACTTAAAACATTTAGATGTCATGGTGCAGCTGCTATGCTGATTCATGCTAATCTAAGGGATTTTAATTCATGGATAGGAGAATAATCTTGTCTAACTTATAGTTTGAGTTCAATTTTCTTAAGGGTGAAAACAAGACATTAAATTGCTGTCTTTAAGGATAATCTAGTATAGTTTAGTCCTTGCTAAAAGAGGACACTGGTTTAACTTCAATTTGATCAAAGATGAAGTTATATGTTCTCTTTGTAGGAAGATTGATTTCCCATAAACTAATACCATTTTGCAACTTTCTTAGATGTTATTGATATCTTACGTTGAATTTGATCTTCTTGACAATGGTAAAAAGTATTTCAATATTTGAAACTAGTCGTTCCATTCTAAAATATCTTTCTCAAAAATAAGTGGCTATTTATTCCTCAAATAGCTATAACAGTTTCTCTGCTAAGACCGCCAGAGATGCTTTGCATGATAGACTTAGCAATTAAAGCTCCAAGATTCATTTAGCTAGTCCTGTAAAATAACTTCATCACAATGTCAGCCATAATGGCCATTATGGATCATTGTTTGGTTAACTGACAACTGCCCATGGAAGTGAAATAATAGCCATTACTTCTCATAAAGCTGCTTATTTATCGGCAATGTTATGTTTAAGCTTGATGATCATGCATGGCCTCCTCACTTGTGGAGTGTAATGTTATAAACCTTAGGTTGATGAGAGTTGGAGATTTACTATAGTGGTGTCTATTTGGCAAATGTCAAGATTTTTGATATGTTGGGCTAAATTGAAGCTACTGATGTCTTTCTCCTTTTACTAGAGATCATAACTGAAGGTGTGAACTCCAATGTAGTTTTTCCCTCCACCTTTTTGCAAAATAGAGGGATACTGCAAAACTGGAGATGCTCTTTCAATGCATCTGTAAAATGTGTTTGTTGGGAACATTTCACGCTGCTTTTATGCTCTTTGTGCATGAAGAGTGGACATTTCTTATAGTAGACCTCACAGAATCACTTTCTGTGTTTCAGAATTTGGTAGCCTGTTACTAATTCATATTTCTGATACTCTCATCACATCAATAGGGATCCCATGCTTCTTAAGGGATGTTAATGCATGGCAAATGTTAATTATGACCAACACCAACCTTTGAACAATCTGATTTTAACCGTAGATTCTTTACAGAGAGGCTATAAAATACATGTTTAGCATTGTCACGGGGTTCCACTTTTTTGACTGTGATAAAGTCATTATGCAAAACTCAACAATGGTCTAAAAAGTTGCCTTTGCTTCCACAAGATATAGTTATGAGTAGTATGCAATGATTTATTTCCTTACGTGCCTGGTTTATGAATTGTTTTCACTGTAGTTGGTCAATTATGCTTCAGAAAGAAATGTCATTTGCTTGCTTCGCAAAGGCTTTTGATTCTTTCTTAGAATTCTAACATTCCCTTAATAACAGTTCTTTTAGTTACTGAAATGTGTAGTTTGTAGGAATTAGGTATGTATAGGGTAAGGAGGTTCCTGATTGACTTTCCTCTTCCAGGAAACAAACTCAAGAATCAAGTCAGTTAACGAAGATGAGTTTAATTTTACTAAAGAAATTTTAAGTGTTAGTTCCTTCTCAAGGCAGCTGGCAGAGCAAATGGTACTTGCTAAAGCTTATGTAGTTATAGCAAAGGAACACAATAACCTGCACCTTGCTTGGGAGCTGAGCAAAAAGATCAGAAATTGTCAACTTTTGCTTTCAAAAACTGCTATGAGAGGAGAGCCCTTAACAGCAGAAGAGGCAGTGCCAATTATCAGTAGCCTGTCCTATCTAATTTTCAAGGCACAAGATGCTCATTATGATGTTGCAACCACGATAATGACAATGAAATCTCATATTCAAGCCCTTGAAGAGCGTGCAAATGCAGCAACAGTTCAAAGCACTATTTTTGGTCACATGGCTGCTGAAGCTGTACCCAAAAACCTCCATTGCATGAAAATGAAACTCACAACTGATTGGATTAAGAAGGTTTATCTTCAAGACCTTGCAGAGGAGAAGCAAAACTCTCCTCGACTTGTTGACAACAATCTCTATCACTTTTGCATATTCTCAGACAATGTTGTATCTACGTCTGTGGTTGTAAACTCCACCATATCAAATGCTGACCATCCAAAGCAGATTGCATTCCATATAGTTACAAATGGGATCAGCTTTGGAGCAATGCAGGCTTGGTTTCTCAGTAATGACTTTAAAGGTGCCACCATCGAAGTGCAGAATATTGAAAATTTTTCTTGGTTGAATGCTTCATATGCTCCTATTGTCAAACAACAACTCGATGAAGATATCCGAGCTTACTATTTTGGCAGTTATCAAGATCTGAAGGTTGTACCAAAGCTACGAAATCCTAAATACTTGTCTTTGCTCAATCACCTTCGCTTTTACATTCCTGAGATCTACCCACATCTGGAAAAGATAGTCTTTCTTGATGATGATGTTGTTGTCCAGAAGGATCTGACACAACTTTTTTCTTTGGACTTGCATGGAAATGTAAATGGAGCTGTGGAAACTTGTCTGGAAGCATTTCATCGTTATTACAAATATCTGAATTTCTCAAACCCGATCATCAGCTCAAAGTTTGATCCCCAGGCATGTGGATGGGCATTTGGTATGAACATTTTTGATTTGATAGCATGGAGGAAAGCAAATGTGACTGCACGCTATCATTACTGGCAGGAGCAGAATGCTGAACGGACATTGTGGAAGCTGGGAACACTGCCTCCTGCTCTCCTGGCATTTTATGGACTGACCGAACCACTTGACCGGAGATGGCATGTGTTAGGCTTAGGATTTGATATGAACATAGACAGTCGTCTGATTGAGAGTGCTGCAGTTATTCACTTTAATGGGAACATGAAGCCTTGGCTTAAAATAGCCATTGGCAGGTACAAGCTTCTATGGGAACAGTACACAAATCAAAGCCACCCATATTATCAAGACTGCACGACAAGTTGAGATGTGCTACGTCTTGATTGTTAGTGATTTTGCAGTTATCAATACTTCAACACCTTTAACTAGTCTTTGCATTATTGTAGTCAGAAATAGAAAATTTTAGCTTTCTTAGGGGGCTCTTTTCATTATTTTTCATTCTTCAAATATAGTTCCTTAAATACAGAACTCCTTTTTATACATTACAGAATCTAAATTATCGTTAGAAGGAATCAAGGATTCATTTTTTGGCTGCTGGGGCTTTGCAAGTTCAAGTAAATGTTCTTGGCAAGGCTTGCAATAATCTCTCAGCTTCTTTCATATTTGAATGCCGATTATTTGCTTCCTGTTTCTTTCAATTCCACAAGTGGAAAAATATCTTGCTCTTGGATTCTTCATTCTGGATAGTAAGCAGGTTCTTGTTTCCATTCTTTCAGTTTAAATGTTCCTGTGGGTTGTTTCTTACATGCATGTTTTTTGGCAAGAACAAGAATGCCTTGATTGACCTGTCATAAACCTCCTTGACTGAGACACCTATGCATTATATGACTTGTTAACAATAAAATTTAGCTATCCTTCACAGGCCAGACAGATGAAAGATGTTCATCTTGCATTAATTTAGTAAGAAGTTCAAGTTTTAGTTTGCACTTTGCAGCAATATGAATAATGCCTGTTGGAAAGACTGCCCCACTGTTAAAACAAATTTAACTTGATGATAAGGTAATTATTACTTTAAGCCGTTATTATCATACAAATAGTTTTCCAGTTGTGTGTAGACTTACGTAGTATAAACGGAAAAGAAGTAGCTCAGAAAGTGAAATAAAACATGTGCTGTATTTTGTGTATTGGGGTAAGGATTCTCTTCTTTGACGGAATTATGGAATTTGTATTTCTCTTTGCAGATGTCTCAGTTAATTTTCTTTTATAGATCAAAACTGCAAAAATGGGGATTAGGCAAATAATTGCTATAATTTAGAGTTATTGAAAAGTTCACTGACAATTGGCAATGGGCTGGGCTCGGGCCTGGGAGGGCCTGAGGTAGTCAAACCCAAGCACTAACTGGGCCCAGATAGTCCGAAGCCCAACTCGACCCTGGCTTAACTTGATTCATTATATTTTAAATTGAAAAAGAAAATTGACTTTAATTTTTACAAAATGACATCTTCTTTTTTTGTAACTGTCGGGTTGAATTTGAAAACTCTTGAGTTAGTTTCACTCAAGGTTCGATTAAATTGGACCTATTTTATTGACTTCAAGTCGTGCTTAGCTCAGGCCAATTTGCCAAGCCTACTAATCGGCAAGTATTGATTGCAAATAGAACCAAGCGTTATTCTCATGCTATGTTAGATTAAAATGTTATTAGCAAGGTTAATTAGAATGAATTGAATAAACATGAAATCAAGGTCGTTTGGTTTTGTTTTTTTGACTTGGTTTTTGATTTTTTAAATTTTTTTCTTTTAAATAAAAACAAAAATCTATCTCAAACTTAAAGGTAAATTATTTTAATTAAATAAAGTTATTTTAATTTCTTATATAATATTTGTTGATAAATTATTGATAAAATATTGTATTTTCTTAAAATAAATAATTTAAATTTTAACTTTTTATTTACAAATTAATATTTATTTAAATATATTTTAATTATTAAATCAAGTTTTTATATTAAATTTATATATTTTAAAGATATTATAAATTTATTTAAAATTATTACTAATTATTAAATTAAATGCATTTAATTTAGTTAAAAATTAAATAAAACTATTAAGTAAAATAAAAATACTCAATTCTTATAAATGATGAATTTTAATTAATTAAATATATAATAATAAATTAAATTATTCATAATTATGAGAAAAATTAATATATTAAATAATTAAATATTATGTATTTAACTGATAGTAAATAAAACAAAATAAAAATAAAAATTATTTTTTATGGTTGTCGTAATTTTTAAAAACAGAAAAAAAATCAAAATTAAAAACTCAAAAAAAATATTTTTTTCTTGTGAATTAAAAAAATAAAAATAGAAACAAACGGGAAGATTTAGGTTTGGAAGTAAAAAGATAAATGTTGTTTTTAAGAAGTTTAAATTTTTTTAGCGTTTGGTTTTACTTCTATGTTTTTAGTTTTAGTTTTTTTTAATTTTCTTTAAAAAATAAAAATTTATTTAGCTGAAATTTATAATAAAATATATATTTAATTGAAATTTATATCAAAAAAGTTAAAAGATAAAAACTTTGTTTAATTTTTTATTCTGTTTTTATTATTATATTATTAAATATTAATATTAATATTAAATTAATTTATTTTTATATAACAAATTCTATTCTTACATTAATTAATTCTCATAATTATTGAAAATAAAATATAAATATTTAACATACTTAAATTAATTAATTCTCTTTTAATAATTTTGAATGTTTGAAATGCTTTACACGTGAGAAATTGATCAATGCTCTTTGTTTGGAACATTATCCACCTCTATTTCGTAATTTTTATTGAGATTTTGGAGACATGCTTTGGGACATGGTAGAGAACTCTAGCAGAAATTTTGCTGATACCCTTCTTCTAAACATAAATAAAGCATTTAAAAAGAACTATCAAGACAGTTTCATTAGATAAAATAATATGAAGTAAGCCCTTTATATACATTTCTCGAATCACTTCATTAAGTTATTTTCTCTTTAAGACATAGACAAATAAAAAAAACTTGTAATGTTTCATACAAGAAACTAATTATATGAACCGGTAAATTAGTCAGAGCTATCATTATGCTATATTCGGACAATGTCTCTACCTTGCAATTAGTTGAAAACAAGAATAATTACGTAACACCTTCGGTACGGAGCCTACAACTATCCACATAAATGACAACCAAATTCTTATACAAATAGTCATGTTATACATTTTTATTCATTCATAAGGATTATAATCACACATTTCTCTATTCAGTGTTATACATATACATATTACAAAGTTTTATGTCACTTAACATTTCATTGAAAAGTAGTATTACATCTTTATATTTACATGATAATCTAAAAGAAAACATTACGATTTCCGTCGTTACATGTACAATCATTTTTAACCAAAAGTATTTTTACTCCTAGCGGTTGGCTTTGGTCTCTGCAAATATTTCCTATACACCACTCCTAATACTTGGACCTGTACAGATTAACACCAGTGCTAAACTTGAAAGCTTAGTGGGAAAACACTTAGTGTGAATGACTACTCACATCAGTCATCCGCCAAGCACATACATTCATAAATATCACAACTAATATAATAGTGATGACACACTTAATCAAGGTACACAATTCAAACATGCTTCAATATGTTATTCATATATTATAAATTTATAAGCCAAACATTGATATTCAATGCTCATTGATACAAATTATCAATACAAATGCAAATGCTCATCTATATCAATTATTTATGTTGCCATGCTGTGTTTCTTATATATAACCACTTACTTTATTTTTTGTGTTAGGCCTACACATTCCTGTGGGTGTAGATAACAAGAGTTGTGAATATCCGAAGATACCAAAATTGTAGATACCCGAAAGTATCGAACTGTAGATATCCAAAGGCATCAAACTATGGATACCTGCAAGCATCAAACTGTGGAGACACAATAGCCTCGAAATGAAGACACGATTAGTGTCATATTGTAGTAGCTGCACTGCCTATCTATCTATCACCAAGACAATAAAGCAGACACTGTAACATTTGCTTTAACCATTTGCTAATTTTACAATTCATATATTTACAAAACATATGATATACATTTCAAGTCATAAAATTTGAATTTGGGTTCATATATGTAAGTCATAACTTACCATCATTAGAAGGGTATCAAAATTACACTTGTATAATCATACTATACACATATGAGCAATACATATGCGTACAAATCATCTATGTACATGTAAATTTTCTTTAGTATGCATTATGTTCAATCTTAAATTCCAATTTTCATTCAACTAATTCACATCTGGTAAGTTTTATTTCATTTATTTTTAGGTGTTTGAAAAGTTTCATACACATAAAAAAGATTCAAATAAGATGCGGTAAAAAATATAAAATGAAAACAAGGTCACGGTCATGATAGAAGACCCTTCTCTAGGGTCACAATTGTATCTGGAGTGTCGTGATCAAGATAGAAGAGTTTTCAAACGAGTCACGATCGTGATACCCATGTCACACTTGTGACCAAAGATCTTAATGTTGTGTCATGATCATTATAAACACTCGCCATTCATATCTCTATTTGTTCCGTAATATACATATAAAAAACGTTCAAATGAGGTTTTTAGGTCTTCTGGACACTTGTTCCCCTATGTCTTTAGTTCCAAAAGAATCAAAAATTAAGCTAGTTGGACTTCTAAATCATGAGATATAGACTGAACATCACAAGCTGCTCCAAAATAGAGGCAACATTAGGTCACTAATTTTGATCTCAATTTCCAATATCATAAAGCTAGAATTAAGTTAGAGACTTTTCTATATATTTCTAGTCCGTTGCCCTAGGTTTCATATGAAACTAAAATTATCCAATTTAGAGGTCTTTAGGTTGAGTTATGTCCCAAACAATGTGACTTGTCATAATTCCACTACACGATATTCTCTTGTCATATTCAACAAATTCCATGCAAGATAATACCAAAATTACACCACCACACCATCCCGACAACCATTATATATCCAAATGAATCTTTTTATCTATTCAAACATGTACACAAAGAGAAATTAAAATAAATGTAGTCCCAAACCTTAAAATTGGCAAGGTAGTTCTTCTAATACCTTTCCTTCCCTTCCTCTTTGGCTTTGCTTGACTCACCAACTCAAAACACCACAAATACATATTTCAATCTCAATTCCATCCTTATAATTCCAATTCTTCATAAGCAAAGTAAGAAAAGATAAAGATGAAGAGAAATCCACTAACTTTTATCTTGATTTCCACTTAAGATTAGCTTGATTCCTTATATGCAAAATGATGGGATGAAGAAGATGATGAAGAAGATGAAGTGGAGAGAAAATGAGAGAGGAGAAATATGAATCATCTCTCTCTCATCTTCATGTGCCCATTTCATGCACTTTCAAGACTTACACACATGCTTAATTCCTATCGGACACAGATACTTTATTCTTATTCAGAGACGTAGCTGCATGGAGCTACATGGGGGCATTGGCCCCCCCAAAGTTTTTTTAAAAAATTATTTTTAATATATATAAGGACAGAGTTATTTAAGGGTCAGTGGGGTACTGGGCCCCCCAAGATTTTAAAAAATAAATATTTGGGCCCTCCTATATTAAATTTCTGGCTTCGTCACTGTTCTTATTGGTCACACATGCATTAATTTAATTGATCCATGTGTTGACTTTAGGAAAATTGCACATTGGTCCTTCTTTTTCCTTTAATTCCCACATTGACATATAATCTCATCAATTAATTTCATTCTTACCCATATTTCACATCTAAGTATATAACATCCTATTTCCATATTAAGGGCTAGAACCCTAGATTTCTGTAATTAAGAAATAGCAATGAGAGATTAGAGAAATGCATTTCATACTCATGCATAATGTTATCATACACACACATGAACTTGAATTCTGCGCACATTACAATGATTTGGTCATGCACACATTTGACATTTTTTGGGTGTAAATGATTGTTTTAATGTGATTATAATGTGAATTATGGATTACGTGTCGTAAAAAATTGAGTTGGTCTATATAAGTAGTGAATTATAATTTTTGGTGAAATTTGAGATTTTTCATAAATTAAGGGTATTTTTGGACTAGAAAAAATGTCAAGTGACGAGACAATTGATGAATAGTAGTAAAAATAAGTGTCAGATGGCAGTAGAAATTTTGATGAATGACATTAAGATTTAATGACATATGTCATTTAAAATGGGGAGTCAATTGGATTAGAATTGGGACATAAATAGACTAGCTAATTAAAAGACCAAAAGATGACCATGAGAAAATGATATGTGGCACCACTTGTTTTAACCCACGATTTTTTTTGTTAAGTGAAAGACCCACTCTCATTTTGGTCTTTCAGTTGCTATTTATTCCTCTCTTCGTTAGCTTCTCTCATCTTCATCTTCTTCATTTTCTTCATCTTCCTCTCCTTCTCACGACACTCTCTTCTCTAAGCATCAAAGTTGAACCTTGCTTTCTTCCATCACTAGCTACTTCAAAGTTCTTGCTATCTTTTATTTTTGATAAAAGACCCACCTATTCTACTTTGTCAAGATGTTGATCGTGGGATGCATGGGAGAAGATAAGGTTAAGTGTTAGTTGAAGATGTTGAAGTAAACAAGTAAGTATAAAGCATTACTCTTCTTTATTTGTTGAATGAAACATGTTTTGATGACAGTTAAGAGTTAAATAATCATAAAATGAGGATGGGTACATGCTGAAACATGAACGAGAAATGTGAGTAGATTCATATCTTGATTATATATATACGATGATCAATATTTCATAAGTTTTTGTTGAGATGATTTGAGTTAGAATGATCATTAAAGATGGTGTAGGAAAAAGTACAGAAAAATTTGATAGATAATGGTTTTTTATGTTTTGTTCTCTTGGTGTATTAATGAGGATCTATTTGGGTGTTTTGGAGATGAACTAAAATGAGTCTAGAGCTAAAGAAAGAGAGTAATGTGGTGTCTTGAAATGGGAAGAATTAAGGTAATAGTTAGAAGCGAAATGAAAGTAGAAATGAAGTTGAACATGTGCAGAAAGTTGATGATGAATGTATATTTGTTTATGTTTTGTTTTTAGTGTTCATGATCAATCATGAACTATAATTTGTTTATGAATGATATTGAGCTGAAATGGAGTTAAGAATGATGGGGAAATGATGAGTAATTAAACTAGAAATGATATACCAAGCATAAGGTGTTGAATATAGTAAGTAAAGAGTTAGAAATATGGAAAATATGGATGCAATTGGATAGATTTTGGGGCAAGAAACATAACTTTTTTTGTGGATGTCGGATTTTTATGGATGTATGATTGAGGTCATTTAAGTATGCTTTTGAAGAGGACTTTGAGTTTTACAACTTCTATGAAGACTATGAGGAGAGATTTTGTTGTCTAAAGGTCAAAATTTCACATTTCTGTAGGTGTCCCATGAATGTCCACCCAACTGACATTCACCGGCCATTTAGACTTAATTTAGGCTTGAATGGAGCTTGAATTGAACTTAGAAAGATGCTTGGATTAAGTGACTAAATGTGTGATATGTATGAAGTGATAATTAAGGTTATAACTTAGTGAATGAATTGTTGATATCAAAGTACCAAAAGCATGAGTATAATGGGAATGAAGATGTTCATATAATTGTAGTTATGATTCAAAGGAATTGAGTAATATTTATTAAGTAAATGTGAATGAGAATTGGGTATTGCGAGAGCATATAATGTTAGAAAAGAAATGACGAGAAATTGATTTATGATATTAGAATAACCAAGTGTCCTTGACATGTAAGCCTAAGAATAAGCTAGACACATACAAAGGATAAGGATTGAATGATGAACTTAGAATGATTATGTATAAATGATGTAACACCGGATTCTCTGAGCCCTTTTGTATTGTTTTATACTTGGAGATGCTGTTGTATATTGATATATATATATATATATATATATGGTTGTATATGAGTTCAGAAATGTATTTAAATCCTTTTGGGTATATAAGCTAGTGATTTACAATGTTATATACCCTTACATGAACTTAGAGGTCATCGATATGCAAAATCGTGGAGATTTCTAACATATAAGCTTCTAAGTGAGTAAAACCGAGTCCATTGAATGGATATGACTATGGAGGTTAAGTTAAATGTATTCTAATGCCTTAGAGGTGATTAGACATGATTTATAGACTTATTAGACACTTAAAAAGCTTAATTGGAAATATTAATATACCTAAGGGCTTATTTGCAATTTTTTAAAGTTAAAGGACTTAAACGTAATTTTTCAATTCTTGGAGGACCTAATTGCAATTTTATAAAGTTAAGGGGCTTAATTATAATTTTCAAAAGTCTGAGGACTAAAATGAAAATAAAAGTTTTGGTGATTCCCAAATTTTGGACTTAATTGCAAAATTAGGAAAAGTTTGGAGGGTAAAATGGTAATTTCATATAACTAAGGGCAATAAGATAAATTCATCATTTTTGCTCAAAAAAGAGTCGAATTCTAGACCCTTCTTCATGTGTGTGGCCGTGCAACCCATTATTTAGCATAAAAACACTTAGTTTTAATTAAAAGAAAAAAGAAGAAAGCAGAAAAGAGGAGGAGAAAAGGAAGTTTCGGCCATCACTCAAATTTCACCATTCTTTTTTATTCTTTAACACAAACTAAGGTGTTCTAAGCTAATTTGGGATCAAGGAACTCAAATCTATCATTAGATTTGAGAAATTCTCAAAGGATTTGAATATATCACTAAAGAAAAGTATAGGTAAATTTTGTCTCATCTCTCTCTACATTATAATTTTGAGTTTGGTGTTAAGATATGTTGTTCTCCATGCTTGAATATGCATGAAACATAGTTTAGATGAATGAAATGTGTCATGGAGAGGGTTTTTTAAGCCAAAACTGAAATTATTCCCTTTAGGTGAAAGTTTGTGAATTTTTGAATATCTTTTGAAATTAATGGTCTAAATGAATTCTATGGTGTTAATTATACATGTATGATGTGAATTTATGATGAAGAATGGAGAAGACGTGTGTTGGTTAAGTTTAGGTCGAAATGATGGAAAAGAGATGGATTAATGTAATGAGTTGCACAATTGATAAAATGAAGCTTAAATGAAGGAAATTGGTTGGAATGAAGTAGTGGAAGGTGTCATTGATTGGAAGTGTTATTATATGACATGATAGGAGCATGAATTATTATGATAAAGTCTTAGAAATGTGACTTGAAAATCATTAGATGTTTGATAAAATGTCTAAGTGAACTTGGCCTAGGATTTAAGGCTTTATATGGTATGCATTGGAAAACACTTTCATGTTTACTTAGAGCGAACTTGAATTGTTGCTTAGATTGACAAGCAAAGGCCTAATGTGCTTGGATAAAGATGTGGTTAATTATGTTTTGAAAATGAATAAGTATGGGATTAAAGGCATTAAATGCCTTAGAAAATGCAAAAGAAAAGCCAATGTGAATAGTAAGGAAGTAATGTAACATCCCACCCCCAACGAGAAAGGTAGAATAATAATTTGGAAAGGGGTGAGAGTGGCGAACCGGTTGGTTTTCGGTATTGAAAATTTCTGTTAAATGGTACTGGAATATTGGGTACATTATTTTGGGATTGAAATTGGGACTCTTGGAAATGATTTAAAGATGTAACTTTCTATTAGGATTATTTGATTAAAGCTTATTATTTGAACTTTTGTCTTTTTTTTCTCATTGGACAAGTGTCTTAGTGACTCATCCCCAATACATTTAATGCTTGCTTGCTTCATTCTCGGTTCTTCTAAGTTCA
>JAOQMR010000007.1:11494474-11511561 GCA_027563865.1 Erythroxylum pelleterianum
TTATGAAATTTAGAGTGAATATTATGAGTTAATGAAAGTTAAAGTGAATGAGATGATTTAGTTGATTGAAATGGAAGTTGAAAGGTAAGAAATAAAGATTGAAAGTGTGAGAATTGGAAGAATTAGTGAAAGTGTGAAAATATGAAGAATTGGGAAAGTTTGATTTTGGGATGAGTAGTTGACTCTTGAATTAGGTAAAATATGATAAAATGATCTTCATGAACTTGTAGTATTTGTTGAGAGCTTTCTGTCGATATAAAGTTTGTAATTTTTCGATATCGGGGCTAGAAGTTATGATCAATTGAAATTTGGATGTTGTTTAGGGTAAGTTTGTGTATGCTCTGTTTTGAGGAAAATGCCGGACTGTTAAGGATTGAATTCGATCAAGTTGCCTTGTGGAATATGGTAGAAGGAGATTATAGCTTCTAAATATGTTAATTCTGATTGTGGAGATCAGGAGATATGAAACTTGCAAGTTTAGATATTGTTTAAGTGATTATTATCAGAGCAGGAACTTCAATCGAGAATTTGACTTAGTTAGAGACCGAATTTGTTGTTCAGTACTCATGAAAAAGATAGATTGGTCTTTTCTCTTATCGATCGGTATAAATTTTGTCAAATTTGAAGTTCGGAGTCAAAAGATATGGAAGTCGGAAGTTCGGACGTCAGATCAGGCGAGGATCGCCCGGCAGAGGCCCAGCGCCCATGCGCGGGAGCTCGCCCGCGCGGGCGAGCGAGCTGTCTGTGGCCGAGCGGCACTTCTGTTGCTTTTCAATCGACCCGACCTCCCTCCACTATTTCGAGCATAACTTCTTCGTCTGACCTCCGATCGACCTAATTTTCGAAGCGTTGGATTCCTAAGACATTTTTCTATCTTTCTATGAAATATGGATCGGTTTTGAATTAAATTGAGAGAGAGCGACCGGTTCAAAGTAAGATGATCGATGGAAAAAGTCTGAACATAGGTCGGTATTTTGAGGATATCTGGAGCTACAGAGCTCGGATTGAGGTGATTCAAGTTGGAAATTAAACTAGAGACATAGGGAAACTTTGATGAAGAACCCCGATCGAGATGGAGCCTCTAGGTCGGTCGGAATTTGGTGTGAAGGTCGGTGTACTGTCCAGTTGCGACCTTGTTTTGGCCTGAAAGTATTTTAGCCGTAACTTCTTCGTTTTAGATCCGAATTGAGCGCGGTCGGTTGCGTTGGATTCGTATGATCGAGGGGAACATTTTTAGAAGGAAGTTAAAGGTCAGATTTTCAAGAATCCAATAAGGGCAATTTTGGAAGAACACTTAAGGAATTAAGTTAGTAGGCTAATAAGGAAGGGCAAGGGAGTCTTTTCTGATTCATTAAATGACATGGCATGTGGCTGTAGTATAAATGGAAGAAGTAGCAGCTGTCGACAGAAACAAAAGAAAGAAAAGAAATAATGAGAGAAGAGAGAAATAAGAGAGCAGAGTGTGTTCGGCGATGGGAGAAACGAAGAAGAAGAAGGCAGCAGCTAGGTCTCGATTTTTAGGAGACTTCAAGAGTGATTTCGAGCATGCTCCAAGAGGGAAAAAGGTGGAGGATGAAGAGAGCTCCATGATGAGCCAAGAAAATCCAAAAATGGTGAAGAATGAGGTAAGAGCCGATTTTTAAGCTTTGAGGTTTCCTTGAATTTTTGGTTTAGAATCATGGAAAATATTATGGGTTTGTGGATTATGAATGTTAGCCCCGAATTTTTTTTAACAATTAAGTATGATTAGTATGATTTTTAAATCTTAAATGAGTAAATTAAGATGGCATTAATTAAGTAAGATGAAGTTAGTTGATATGAGCTAAAGAATTAAATGAGTTAGGTAGTGTTAGATGAAATTAATGTGGTTAGGTTGCATGAGTAAATGAAACTTTAATGTGTTAGTTGAGCTAAGGAAGTAATGGGCCTAAATACATAAATAAAAGAAGAAGGAAGAGAAGGAAATGGGCTTAAGAGATGTAGGTGGAAGTTATAAGAAGAAGGAAGAAGAAAAGAGTTGGGCTTTGGGCCTATGGGCTTAAGTAACTTAAGTTGTAGTATAAAAGAGAAAGAGATAAGTGAGTTAGTGGGAGAAGAAGAGAAGAATACGAAATTGAGAGAGGGAGAAGAGAGAGTTCGTGAAAATGGAGAAAAGAAGAGAAGAAATTAGGGTTTGAGTTTCCAAGAGTTCAAGGAGGATTTTGAAGAAAGTTCAAGAAGTAAAAACGTGGAGGAAGGTCTAAGCTTTATCTTGATACAAGAAACTTCTTGATTGAGTAAGGATTCAAGGTAAGCCATGAGTTCAAGCTTTAGCTTTTGTTTGGGTTTTGAGTTAAAAAGCTTAGAAATAAGATGGGTTTAGTGATTCTACCATCAATTTCATGCATTGAGTCATGAAAGTTTTCTAATTTGGGTTATGTTGATTTGGGATTTTTGCTTTCCTTGAAGAAGGGCAAGAAAGGAGAGAAGAGCAAGAGGTGGAATACTCTTGAGCAAGATTTTAGCAAGTTATAAGGTAGGTTTCATGATTATCTTTATGTTAGTAAGAGATGAATGCAAACTAAGTAATGACATTTATGGTTTCTTAACTACAATGAATTAAATGAGCATTGATTGTTTATTGATTGTTTGACTTCGCTTGAAATGAGTCATTATGTGAGCATTATAGCAGCCCACGACATTTGCGTGAAATTGTCATGAATTAAATGAGCATGAATGTTAGCTATTTTCAAGAATCAGCTATATGGATGCATGAAAATCCATTTTCAGAATCAGCTAAATGGGACAAGAAAAGTCCAGATTTTTATGCATGAATACATGTTATGTGGGTAAGGTAGTCCAGCCAGCATAGTCACGTCGACGTTGACCAGTATAGCCTTCTCCCGGCTGCCCGCTAGTGGCAAGGATGTTCCTTTCAGGACTCCTCAGCATATGACTACACTTGTGTAGCTCATCAGCATTTGTGGACTTACCAAACCATCAGCTATGTATTTATATGTGTTATGTGTTTACCAGCATGTTATTCAGCATATTAGATTTGAGAACAGTTGAATCATGAAAATTGAGTTTTCATAATGATGAATTCATGAAATGCATGAGTAAATGATTAATTGAGAAATTGCTAAGTGTATGAATAATGAACTAAATTCAGCTTATTAGCATAAATATAAGCATGTTACCTACGAGCAATAGCTCACCCCCTCTAATCCCATCCAGGTGAAGAGCACGAGCACGATAATTGAGCATAAAAAGGGCATACTCCAAGATATGGTTTTTGTTGTATTTCAAGTCACATTTTGTCAAGCAATGCTTTAGACGCATTTTAAGAAACTCAGATGTTTTTATCAAGATGTATTTTGATCATGTTGTTATTGGGCTTGAAATGCCCACTAAAGCATTGTAAACAATGATTTTGATGTAAATGAAATGCATATGTGTTATGAGTTTTAGACATTTTGATGTTGTTTAGAGTGAAGCTATGCGACCAGTCATTTTTGAGGGCATTTTTGACCCCTTTATGGATTGATTTTGTTGTCGAGTACTATAAAAAAATTGTAGATCAGTCTTTTCTCTATGAAATAGACATGAATTTTGCTAAATTTGGAGTTCGGAGTCAAAAGTTATAAGCGTTAGAAGTTTGGAGGTAAAATCAGACGATAGCATAGTAAAACAGACGATAGAAAATCAGACGATAGCATAGTAAAACAGACTATAAAAAATCAGACGATAGCATAGTAAAATAGACGATAGAAAATCAGACGATAGCATAGTAAAAGAGACGATAGAAAATCAGACGATAGCATAGTAAAACAGACGATAGAAAATCGAACGATAGCATAGTAAAACAGACGATAGAAAATCAGACGATAGCATAGTAAAACAGACGATAGAAAATCAGACGATAGCATAGTAAAACAGACTATAGAAAATCAGACGATAGCATAGTAAAACAGACGATAGAAAATTAGACGATAGCATAGTAAAACAGACGATAGAAAAGCAGACAATAGCATAGTAAAACAGACGATAGAAAAGCAGATGATAGCATAGTAAAAATAGACGATAGAAAAGTAGATGCTACAGAACACAGATGATAGAATCAGCCTTCGAGGTCTTCATGAAAGTTGTAGATCTCGAAATCTTCTTTCCAATGGTATAAAAACGAACTCAATCCGACATCTAGGTTAAAAGTTATGGCATTCGCGCCAAGAGAGGTCAAGGTGGAGTTTGGATATGAACATAGTTCTTTGTTTAGGGCATAACTCTCTCATCCGACCTCCAATTCAGGTGATTTTTGAACCAATAGTTTCTTAGGTCATATATCTTGAGTTTTAGAACTCCAAATGAGGTGTTTATTGTGCCAAAGTGAGTTAGTGGCAAGTGTCAAATTTAGTATTAATATTTCAGCCAGCAACCAGCGTCTCGGGAATGAGCCATCAGTCAGGGCTCACCACCCGGGACCATCGGGCTCCGGGAGCGGGGTCTGACAATGAAGTTATTTGTGATGTTTATGCTAGTATGGTGGTTCAATTTTAGATGATTGGAAATTAGGGTTTAAGCCCAATTTTGAAAATTGGGGTTTTTAGAAATTAATGATGTAGAAAGCTTAGAAATATGATGGAATTGGGTTTGCTATAATTAATTTGAAGGATTATGGTATTTATGATGATGAATTTTGGGTGAATTGGTTTAGGTAATTTTAAGTTGGGAGAAAGAATCAAGCTTTGGGAAAATTGAGACTTCGGACAAGTTCCTAGCATGGAATCGAGGTGGGTACCTCGTTTATGATTGAATAATGAGCCACTAGATTGCCACTAAGCTTTCTGTTGTTTCAAAACCAAGAAATGGAAGTTGATTTTTGGAATCAAATGATTAAATGATTTCAATTATTTCCTTATTGCTTTAAATAATTTAAGGAAATTGATTATGTGTGTATATTTGAATTGTTGTGAATTCATGTGATTTTTGAAAGTGCATTGCAATTTATGAATATGCGGAGAATGACTTGTCATAAGATTATATGATTGTGATTATGATATGCCTTAAAGAATTTATGGCATTGTGAACATGTGAAAATGAATATGTGCCTTGTTTGGGCGAGAGAGAACCACCTTCGTAAAGTCACGTGCACGTTGAACCCCTTCGATAGCCTTCTCCCGGCTGCCCGCTTGTGGCCCACGAGATCCGAAAATGGACTCGTGTTTCCGGTAAACTTCGGTTTTCGGCCTGTGTATGGAACTCTCGAGCCATTTATGTGTGCATTTGCATTTGTAAATTGTCAAGTATGTGCATAAAGTGAATGTTTTGTATGGATATATTTTGTGATGCGTTGTTGACTATGAATTACGTTTGAATTTCGGATTTTGATTAAAAACGAAGCATTTTATGAAATGATCATGATTTCAAGATTTTTATACGACAAATGAACTTTGCAACAGTTTACTCATGGAATTTGAAAAATATTTGGCATAGATTTCAACTCGAACCTTTTAAATAGTTTTGCTTATTTTCGGTTATAAGCTTTTTACCTATTGAGCGTAAGCTCACCCCCCTTCGTTCCCATCCACAGGTGATGAGAAGAAGATCGGGTGAACGAAAATGAAGGATTTTTGTATCTTTGTATTTGCATTCGGATTCTTACATTGATGTTGTACTGTGGCTTGTAATGCCATTAAAGTTTGTATATGATTATGGGATCGAATTATGTAGTAAATTATGGTTCGTATGTATGAATGTGAATTATGATTATGACTTGAGATATGATTGAGAATTATAGAAGTGTTTTAGATATAGGATTGTGAATGTGTATGATGGGATTCCGGACAGGAGGTTCGAGGAATTGTGTGATGGATTGGAGATATTGAAGTGTTTTTGTGTATGGTTGGTTTTGGATAAACTGTTGGCTAGTGAAATTTTAGAGGAGGTGCTGCCCAATTTTTGATAAATTGAGGGTATTAAGTGCCATTTGATAAAAGGAAAGGAATAATAAGTTTTTGATATTAAGAGATATGTTTTGAATATGAAGGATTAAATGGATTGAGGAATTGAGGAATTTCAAATTGGAAATTGAAACTACTTGAATGTTGTGTAAATGAAAAAAAAAATGAAGCGATATTAGTTAAGCTACGATTCGTTTGTTATGAGTTGGGTTCCGGAAACGGGTCCCAACACATACTCGTATCTGTTGGGGGTTTGACCTCCATCGGGTACCCGTTTACTCGCCTCTTTTTTTTAAAGATAAGCTTATTTAATATGAATGTACTATTTGTTTTTCTTTTAAATTTTCATGCTACATTCATACATACATACTAAATTTAATATAAAAGAAACGAGTAAACAGAGATTATAAATTGATAGTTAGTACAAATCCAAGAGTGAATTAAAAAAAAGACAACAAATTAAAATAACGGGTAAACGGGTATGGGGGGTGGTATCCCCATACCCGCCCCGATATCCGACGGTATTTTTGTTAACTCCTCATACCCGCCCCACGGGTAAAATTTTGCTCCACATACTAGCCCTCGTTCTGATAATTTTATCGGATACCCATCGGATTCGGGTACAATTGTCATCCCTAGTAACCAACTATCTGTACAAGTCTATCATTTATTAGCAAGGGATAGAAATGGAAAATTAATTAGAGATCTCGGGATGCGTAGTTTGTTAGTTAATTGTTTTATGTTTAATATTAATTTTATTGGTCTAATTTCATATTTATTATTCTATTAATTGACCAGACCATTATTTTATTCGAGCTTAAATATACAAAATAAATAATGTATTTAAATATTGTAGTGCCATAAACATGGAGCTTTCTTTGCGTCCAGAGTGTGTCATACGCAAGGTCTGTATGAGCCAAGTCAACTGTGGCGTACATAAGGCCAAAAGAATACGGCGATGGTCTCTGATAAGTGCGGTTGTTTTGCTTGCATATAACGACGCTTATAATTTTGCCCCGTGATATAATCACAAGCTGACATATGCATAACCTATCAAATCAAAGTACGGTCTTATTGCGTGATAATTTAAGTTTTTATGTTATCGCGTGATCTGTCCTTCAAAAATGTACTGCCATTGCTCACATCAGCTAGGAGCTAGATATTCGTTCTTGCCTGAACATAACTTTTGTCTTGTATGTTTTGGTCAACACCTGTAGGATCTTTTTTTTTGTGTGTGTGGTAATTGTAGGGTCTTAGTTGTTTATAGATCATGTCAGGTAAAATAACTAATTACATCTTACTGTCTAACATGGCTGCCTATATGTCAAAAGTCATCCGTACATTTGGTACATAAGGTTATATCATCCTTGAAAGGTCGACCCTAATCCAAGTCAATGCACCTTAGAAATTTCTTTATAAAGTAAAAATTTATCCATCTCAGTCTGCTGCTCTAATTGTTCTTGTCCTTATCTAGTAGTCTAGGTTTCATATACGCATCCATATATATAAAGGCATGTCATAATTTGGTTAAGTTGATGAATTTACAGGCGTATTAAATGTATCTAAAGGTTTCCGTTTTCAACACAATGTAGTCATGAGACGGGCTACTCTTTTTTTAATAATAGATATTACATCAAGATGCTACTTGCGCGGAATAAATTTTTAATAAGAGTTTGCATGTTCACACACAAATCAAAGAGTTGGAGAATACAATCAGTTTATAATTATAATATTAACATAAATTACAAAGTTTCTCATCTGAAATGTGAACAAATATTACATTGGTTTATTTAATACATTGATTTCACGTATATAGAGTTAGTTGTTTTTTATAGTTATTTTGTTTGTTAGTTACTCGAGTTTATTTGTATATAGTTTGGAAAATTGCAACTGCACTGTATGAGAAGAAAATTAATTTTGAACTCAAACTTGTTCATGGTATCATAGCAAGTCGTTTTTAATCCAAAAGTGATGGGTTTGTAAGTTTTGATGATTTTTTGCTAACTATCTTTATCAATATACAGAAGAAGAAGATTTTGGTTCAAGATCACAAGCGGAAAGGGAATCGAGAATAGAGGACTTTATTAATCAAAGTACGAATGATTCATCGACTTTGCAAGGATTAGATCATCCTGAAATTGCTTTAGTAACAATTCCACTTACAGATAACAATTATCTTTCATGGAGTCATGCTATAAATATAGCTCTCAAGGAGAAAATGAAGCTAAGTTTTATAGATGGTAGATATAAAATAGCATATGAAAATTCATCGGTTTATAATTCATGGTGTAGAGTTGATAATATGGTTACCTCATAGACACTGAATTCAATCTCTAAGAATATAATTGATGCTTATTTGTATACATCAAGTGCTTTTAAACTTTCAAAGGAATTGGAGAAGAGGTATGAGTAATGTAATGGTCCTCTTCTTTATCAGTTTCAAAGACAAATAAGTACAATTACAGAAGAAAATATGGCTATTGTTATATATTTTACAAGATTAAAGAAGTTATGGGATGTTTGTTACCGATGCTGAGGTGTTCATGTAGTCAGTGCACTTGTGGTACTAGGAAGAAAATGAAGGAGATAAACTCAAGTAATCAGTTAATACAGTTTTTGATGGAGTTAAACGACAGTTATACTTAGGTTAAGAATCAAATTGTGGTGATGGATCCACTTTCGAATATCGACAAAACTTATTCAATTATTTTGACAATGGAGAGACATAAGGGAATACATATGGCGATTACTAAAAATAACAACAATAGTGCAATGCTACTCATATGACAAATGAACAAGACATATCAATAAGGAAGTTACAAAAGAAGAGATAGAGTGGATAAATTTGAATTAAAATGTGATTTCTGTAAAATGGCAGGGCATACTAAAGATACTTGTTTCAAAATCCACAACTATCTAGATTGGTATACTAAAGATACTTGTTTCAACTTTCTCACTTACCGATGGATCCTCACCAGCGATCGGTAGCAGGAAGAGTCGTCGAGGGCGCCCCAGTTTCGTGCCCTAGCTGCTCCTTTTTTCCTCTTTGCGTAACCTCTGGATGGATTGCGAAAGTTTACTTTGTTCTTACCCTAATTGCTATCTCTCCGTTAGCTTAAGCTTAGTCGTCCGGATGATGCCCATTCATCATGTCGTTTTGGAGGTTATCTCTAAAGGGTTGTGTATGGTTTTTTCTATTGGGTTCAATGCCCATTGTAACTCTTATTTATTTTTATTCAATTAAATTTAAATTTTCAAAAAAAAACTATCTAGATTGGTATAAGAAATTAAAGGAGCAAAGATCAAAAGCATCCAAGAAAAATGTGGTGAATACGGTAGAAATAGAGAAAGCAGGAGAAGTAAATATGGAATCAGTTAACAACAACTCAAATGACTGGCAACTCAACATTTCTAGCATGATTCAGAAAGAGGGTGAAGGATTCATGAGAGAAAATGCAAAGTATGGAGCAGATAAAGGAAACGGTGTGAATTTTGCATATTTTTAAAGAATTTGTAGGTGCCATAACATATTGATCCTTTAGTTATCTTGAATTAATTGGAAATGAATCTCGGATAATAAATATTAGAGCTTTGAATCACATGTGTATAGATGTTAAGAAAATGAAAACCATAACTCTAACCAATCAACCAACCCCAGTTTACCTACCAGATGGAACAATTAAGTTTGTTCACCATACATGTGATATAAACTTCACAAGTAAAATAACCTTATGTGAAACCCTACATATACCTGGCTTTCAATTCAACCTATCATCTGTTAACAAGTTAACCAGTACAGCTCATATAAAATTCACCTTTTATCCATCATTTTGTCTTCTACAAGACCTCAAGACTGGCGAAATACTAGCAATTAAAAAAACAATAGGCAGATTGTACATACTTGATCCTTCTTCATTTGATCAGCATGCCATAAACTCTCATGTTACCAAAAATAATTATTTTCCTTGTTCTTTTGCAACTAAAGTCTCTGTCATAACTGGCGAAGTTTAGCATAATAGACTTGGTCATCCCTCAAATATTATAACTACTCGCATTTGTTCCATGAATAAAATTCATCTTGAATACCTAGATGTTTGTGATATCTGTCCTATGGAAAAAATGCAGAGAAATCCTTTTCATATTAGTGAAATACATACAAATAGGTGTTTTGAACTCATTCATGTAGATTTATAGGGTCCATGTCACACTCCTAGCATTAGTGGTTCAAGATTCCTCTTAATTATTGTTAATGATTTTAGCATATTTGCATGGACATTTGTACTAAAATATAAACCTCAAGTTCCTTCAATCCTTCAATCTTTTTTTCAAATGACCCAAACATAATTCAATCTTAAGGTACAAAATGTATGAAGTGATAATGGATCAGAATTCTTGAATCAAGATTGTCTCTTGTTGTTCTTCAACAAAGGAATTTTACATCAACAAATTTATATTCATACCTAATAACAAAATGGAGTGATAGAGAGAAAACATAAACACTTGTTGCAAGTTGCAAGAGCCTGGATGTTTCATTCACATTTGGTAAATATGTTTTAGGGAGACTCTATCCTTACTGCCACTTACATAATAAATCGTTTACCACCTATTATACTAGCTTGGAAAACCCATACGAAATTATTTTCCATAAACAACCAAATTTATATTCATACCTAATAACAAAATGGAGTGATAGAGAGAAAACATAAACACTTGTTGCAAGTTGCAAGAGCCTGGATGTTTCATTCACATTTGGTAAATATGTTTTAGGGAGACTCTATCCTTACTGCCACTTACATAATAAATCGTTTACCACCTATTATACTAGCTTGGAAAACCCATACGAAATTATTTTCCATAAACAACCTTCTTATAAACACCTTTAGAGTTTTGGATGCCTCTGTTTTGCTACAAATACTAACCTCAAGAAAAGAAAGTTTGATATCAGAGCATATCAGTATATTTTTATTAGATATAGCCATGGACAGAAGGCGCATAAACTTTATGGTGTTCAAAACCATACATTTCTTGTTTCTAGAGATGTTTGGTTCCATGAATATTTTTTCCTTATCGTAAGTCATAAGAACTTGCAGAAACTACTCCTTTACCAAAACCTTTTGATTTATTTGAATATGATGAGATTGTTCCTTATACTCATTCAATTGATTTTCAACCAGACATTGATTATTTTACTCCATCGGATCAACCTACACCAGAACCAGAACAACTAATGACCCAAACATATAAACCACCAATGATAATACCTACAGAGTCATGTTTAAGGAAAAGTGCTAAAGTTCGAAAACCACCCCCATTGTTGAATGGTTTTGTTTCAAATAATGTACAATTTGCTCCTTTGTTGACTAACTTCATAAACCTCACACCCCATATATTTCCTTATCATAAATAATGCCTTATTTTTCTTTTCAGATAATCAATAATGTTCTATCCATGTATATGAATTGATTTACTTCTTTTTGTTTACTAGGTTATTAAAAATTTACATTTGCTTAAAAAATTCATGATAAAAAAAATTAATTGTGTTTATAGCAGGAATAGGGGTTCAAATTGTTAATGTCTATATGAACAAAGTATTATCTAATTATTGAAGAAAATAAGCAAAAGAAGTAAAATGATGCAACTTGTACTCAACTTCTCCTAACCTATGAGGAATAGTGAAACCCTATGATATCCTACAAGGCAATCATGCTCTTATCATTTGTCTCCTTATATATTAGTGACAACCTAACTTTAATATATGAATATCCTACTAGAAATTAGCATAGACATTGTCATGTCTCAATGCATACCGTATCACACCTACCTAAAACACAAATCATCATTCATTAAACATAAATAATAATTTCAACTTTTATATATGAATATCATGAGTGGATATATAAAACACTATGAATCAAGACAAACTAAACGAGTATATTACATATTAAATACCGCTTTTATATATTACTCTTAATTTTCTTATTTAGTCCTCCAAAATACGCTTGTGAACTTCTCTAAACTTATGACCTCGTTTGGTAGACAACCAATCATTTATTTTTTTTAGCTAATTAGTTGTCTTAAGTTATTTGACTCTTCAAACAGCTACGAAAGCTATTTGAAGAATAGCAGATCCGATGGTTGATTTAAGATAAACAACCAAAAATGAAAACACTCCTACAATCAACCAAAATTTTATATGTTGTTTGCTTTCGTTTTTTAGTTTTTGTTGTAGTTTTTGTCAATTAAAAAACAAGTCTTAAAACGTGTTTGGTTAAGCACGTTTATAATTTTCATTTTTAAAAATAAAAAATGGTATCTATTATACGAAAACGTAAAATAACGTTTTCGTGATTTTTAAAAACAGTTTTCATAATCATTTTTTTCACAAAAAATATGTCATATTCTTAAGTTTTTCTCTTCTCTACGCCGACTTCATCTTCTGCATCTTCAACACCTTCATGTTTGTTTTTATACCTATTTGTTCCATCACAGGTGATTCGCATACATTTGAGACAAAATTCTACAAACAAGTAAAAGAAAGCATCTTCTTGGCCAAAAACACAAAAGCAGTTGAAAGGATAGCATCAGATACGCTTCCTTGATTCACTGCTGTATGTACACAGTATACAAAAATATGTACTATAACGGAGGCTATGCAGATTCCTCTAATTTTCTTCAGGTTTGTTACGTAATAGTCAACACAAGTGTTAAGTGACCGTTTCACCACAATAGCTTAAGCTGTTGTGTGAGAACAATTTAATTGGTTTTATATATTCACTAACACATCCCCTCAAGTGAAAGTCCTTTGGGCTTGAAACTTGCATAGACTCACTCAACCTTGTGCTGAATAATAGGTGGGTGGTAGGATTTGAACTCACGACCACTTGGTCAAAAAGGCTCTGATACCATGTTAATGTTTTATTATGGGTATCAGAGCTTTTGTGACCAAGCGATCGTGAGTTCAAATCCTACCATTCACTTATTATTCAGCACAAGATCGAGTGAGTCTGTGCAAGTATCAAGCCCAAAGGGTTTTTACTTGAGGGAGTGTCTTAGTGAATATATAAAACCAATTAAGTTGGCATCACACAACAGCTTAAGCTATTATGGTGAAACGGTCACTTAACATGGTATCAGAGCGGGTTGCTCTTATATTAGTCGTTAACAACTCCGAATGATAGATTATGTCACGTGTTAGACCCACACGTGAGGGGGGTGTGTTGAAATATAAGAGTGAAAGTTTGCCCCACATTGGAAAAAGAGAGGAAAGAAGACCAACATATAAGTCTAGTGGGCTACTCCACCTATCACCAATTGGTTTTAAGATGAAACCTCACTTGGGCTTGTATGTGGTCTAGCTTTCCTTCTCGTATGGGCCTGTAGGCCCATTGTAAATTCTAATATGGTATCAGAGCAGGTTTGTCCCGGATTTTTAATTTCCTAGTTGTCCATCTGGATGTCCAGTCCCAGTGGCCGGGTCCAGTTACCACTGCGTATGTTTCAAGTGACAACTGGATGTCCAGCCCCAGTTGCACTTGAGAGGGAGTGTTAGAGTGTCCCATATTGCCTAGACATGAAAATGTTAAAGGGCTTATAAGTGGTAAGGGTCAACTATCCAAATAACTAGTTCTAGTTATTTGGAAAATAGTTGACCCAAGCTTAATTCTTAATAGTGGACTCTATACTCTGCCCATATTTAAAAATTCAATATGGTATTAGAGACTTTGTGACCAAGTAGTCGTGAGTTTAAATCCTACCACCCACCTATTATTCAGCACAAGGTTGAGTGAGTCTGTGCAAGTTTCAAGCCCAAAGGGCTTTCACTTGAGGGGGTGTGTTAGTGAATATATAAACCAATTAAGTTGGCCTCACACAACAACTTAAGCTATTGTGGTGAAACGATCACTTAACAACAAGTTTCATTTCTCAACCATTCACCATCCATGGATGCCTGGAAAAACCCATAAACCAAATCATAAGAAAAAAGGACCCAAATCATACAATAATTTAGTTAGCTGAAGTTTATAAGAAGTAAGACGCTTCCTTAGTACTTGTTCGACAGATAATCTCCTTGAAACATCCTTACAGAGCATCCTTCTTAGCAGATCGTTAGCATCGGAGGACATCGACTCAAAAACCCTTGGTGGAAATCTCAAGTTCCCTCTAAGCACGGCTTCGAAAATCTCCACCATCGTCTCTCCATGGAACAGCGGGAATCCGGCCAATATAATATACAAGACCACCCCCGCACTCCAAACGTCTACCTTCTCACCGTACTCTCTTTTGGCGAGAATCTCCAGCGTCACGTAGTAAGGCTTCGCCACCACGCCAGTGATAGTATCCCCCTCCAAAACCACCTCCGTAGACCCGAAATTGGCAAGCTTCACCTCCTTGGCTGCTAAACTTAAACGAATACCTCATCTAATTCTTTATAAAGAGCATGCAGCTCTAAGTTTTTGCTTCACCTCCTCGGCTGCTAAACTTAAACGAATACCGATTCTTTATATAGAGCCAAAATAATGTTTGTTGATTTTCGCGTCTTTTAAATCCGAGAGAAGTATAGGTATAGTTGTTTTCTTCTTCTTCACGTCTTCGTCTTTGTAACTATTTTATTCACATTATTATTTTTACTTGTAACGTCTCAGTAGCTTTTTTCTTCTCATCATTTAATGTGCAGAGCTAGTCCTCAAAGCTAATCTTCATGTATCTTTAGAGTGGAGCACGTAGGAGCACTTGTCAAACATTATTGTCTTTACACTATTTAATGTAGCAGCCATCATTTAATGCAGCAGCAGAGCCTATTTTTCAAAGCTTATTCACGTGTCTTCCTAACAAACTTACTCTCAAGTAATAGCTCTTCTCTGCTGGTTTTTGCATTTGTACATGAGTTTAAAGCCTATTCTTCTCCTCTTGTCTTCACTTGTCTTCCTATTGTTACAGAAGTGAACTTGCTCTACCACATTACTTTATTATTTTCACAATGAAGCCTGTTCTTAACCGTAGAGAACTAAACAGTAAAATGTATTTGTAAGTTAGTTGAATTTGATATATATGTAGCCATACTAGGGTCGTTCCAATAGTTTTATAGGCCCTGGGCGAAATTAAAAAAAAGGTCTCAATAAATCAACAATATACTTAAGTTTACATATTTGTATGAAACATAAATGACTCAATTTATAAGTTTACATAATCAACTAAATATTAAATGATCATAACACTAACAAATACATAGAGAATCATGATTTATGAAAAACAATTTCTCCGTGCATCTATAGATGCAAAATCATTAATAATATTATCAAGATCAATATTATCCAACATATCCTTCTCAATACATAACATAGCTAAACCATTCAATCTTTCTTGTGACATTGATGACCTCAAGTAGGTTTTTAATAATTTTATCTTTGAAAAACTTCTCTCAGCTGATGTTACAGTCACATGTATAGTCAATATAATTCGATAAGCAATTGAAACATTTGGATAACAATCTGCAGCTTCAACAAATTCTAATATTTCAACTGATGACATTAACTCATTTGGCAAAGTTATTTGCAATACTTTTAATTTAGAAAAAAAGATCATCTAAATCCACATCAGACATATTATCATGAGAAAAAGTTGTCATAAAATTAGTGCAACATTCTCTTAACTTGTTATCATTTAATGACCTCAACTTCTTTGAATCAAACAAAAATCCAAAAATATGATCAAATGTCGTTAATTGTTCAAATCTATTCTTTAACGAAGTAATTGCCATATCCACAACAACTACAAAGTAATTAACCCTAAAAGAATCCTTAGCTGATTGTATTTCTTCATTATGGTTAATTTCATCAAATTGTCGTTTCCTAATAACACAATGTCTAGTTGAAAATGTAGGCTTTATATTCATCTTAAGCGCAAGACTTTTGGCAATATTCATACTAGAGCTAAACCCCTCATCTCTATGTTTCTCAAAAAATACCATCACACCTTCTAATTGCTTTATGGTAGCATTAATGCACATAGATCTAGATTGCAACTTTTTACTCATCATGTTAATAGCGAATAAAATATCGTACCAAATAACCATACTAAGTAAAAACTTAAAACTCTCAAGTACACTAACCAAGCTTTCTGCTTCACTCTTTGACTTGGCATAATCACAAGATCTAGATAATTCCATCAAAGTCAATCTTATTTGAGGAACTTGAAATCTAATAGCTTTAACACTTTTTATTCGACTCTCCCAACGAGTATTGGACAATGATTTTATAGTTAAGCCTAAAACATTATCAAGCAAAACCTTCCACCTTTCAGGAGAACCTGAAAATAATGCATATATACGTTGCATGCCTCCAAAAAATGAAACAGCTTTAACACAAGAATGTGTCATATCACTAAGATTAAGATTAAGATTATGACAAGCACATGACATATATAATGCTCTTGGATTTATTTCAAGTAATCGCTTTTGAACCCCTTAGTGTTTTCCCTTCATATTAGAACCATTGTCATAACCTTAACCCCTTACATTATAAACATAAAGATCAAGAGAATTAAATGCATTCAATAATTCATTAAAAAGTCCTAATCCAGATATGTCATCTACCTTTAAGAACTCTAAAAAGTACTCCTCTATTTTTATTTTTTTATTTGACATACTCACACATCGTACTAACAAACTCATTTGTTCTTGATGACTCAAATATGGGGTACAGTCAAGAATAATAGAAAAGTATTTCGCCTTTTTGATGATCCCTATGATAGAACTTCTAATGCTATGGGCCAACAGAGAAATCAACTCATTTTGAATTTTGTGACCAAGATAATGATGATGAATTTCATGATTTTGAATAACATGATCTTGCATTATCACATCAAATCCAACAATCATCTTAATCAATCCTAAAAAATTACCATTACCATCTTGGTAAAGTTTCTCATTGGATCCTTGAAAAGCTAAATTATATTAAGCAAGATATTTCACAACATAAACAATTTTTATCAAAACTTGTCTCCAACGTTTTTTCTCCTTTGCAATTTCTTGTTTCAAATCTTTATCAACTGTTTAAGTTTTGCTCAATCTTACTCTTAATTCATTCCACGTTCTCGTATTAGTCATATGCTCAATGCAATTCTCATGTTCTTTGAGTCTCTCACTAAGAT
>JAOQMR010000007.1:11540167-11552519 GCA_027563865.1 Erythroxylum pelleterianum
AACCCCCATAAATTAGTATTGTCCTCTCTGGGAATCGAACTCGCGACCCCTCAAGGTTTTGTTGCTCTTAAGAGCACACCTCTTACCATTGAGCCAATTACCCCTGGACCCTGGATTGCGGGGGCTCACGGCTGGGCCCGTTCCCCCCGGATCCAACAAGTGGGCCCTCATAAAGAATAAAATGAGGCAAAATAAAAATAGGTCAAGAGAGGGCCCTGAGCAAGTGCTCTTCTTGCCCTTGCCCAAGGTCGAGCCAACTTGAAACTAAGCTTTGTTGTTGCCCATCAAACTTTTATTGATGATAAAAATGATGGATGATACCTAAGATGAAGATTTTAAGAGAATGGAGGAATCTTTGTGCAACCAAATGGACAAAATGTTATAATTAGTGATCAAAATCTCTGAGAGATATAGATGAAGCAATAGCATGAGATGTTTGACATTAGGGAAATGTTCTAATAGTACTCCAACTGATGTGGGATCTCACAGCAACGGAATAATTACAAAATATTTTCTTAACTTTAGATTTCTCGAAAACCAAGATCTCTTAATTCTATAAAATGATTCACATCAATCATAATAAAACGAAAACTTAATTTGTACCTTATTTCGAAGTTTGATCTTTATCTTATCGTGTCCCTTAAATCATTTCCGAAATCGATTTGTCTCAATCACCATAGCCACATAAATGTCCAGCCTTTAACGATATCCACATAATGAGTTAAAAGAACTTTGTAACTCTTACATAAATAATTAAGCAAGAAGTACTAGCTTCATAAAGCTTAAGCATATTTATAATAGGTTCTGAACGTTTTGGTAATTTAATTGAAATTAAATTCTAATTTCAATTAAACTTTGATTAGAATTAAAAATAATTCTAATTAAATACCAATTATGCCCAAATAAGATTCAATATCTCAGATTGATCCTTATTTATTAAATATCTCATATTTAATCATAAAGTTTCTCAAACTTTACAATCAAGTCCAGCTTAATTAAATTAACTTTGCTCTCTTCAACTCATTCTATATGTGAAACCTATTAGGTTCTCAAATGTGTTGACAATGATTATAAATTATAATTATAATTCATAATTAGAATTAGATAAATTAAAACTCCTTTTAATTCATCTTTAATTCTCCAATTAAACAATTTATAATTATAAATCAAGATTGGCATTTAACAATGCGTCATGACCACCCAAATATTTATGAATGTCAAAGTAGTTTTTACTAACTTTTCTGTGCATGATTTTTCTATATAATTTAGTCCTTTCATCATACAATGTTTCGATTAAATATAGAGAATGAAATTAATGTCCACTTTATTTTGAGTCCAATTATATTAGTTCTTATTCATTAGCTATCGATTCAATTAATGACATTTGTAAACTATTACAAAGTGTCATTCCACCTTGGCCAAAGAATTCTCAAATCAATACTAATCAAGAACATCAGAACATTCTCCCTAATTACTTTAGGGTGATGAATCCTATCTTGTCACTCAACTACCTCCTATAGTTCATGCTACATCCAATGACTATCGATTAAACAACCCATGACTAAATAAATCGTAAGTAGTATCAAAAAATTGCAATCCCTATACAAGATAACTTTTGTAACCTCAAATCAAAGAATCAATTATACAATCATCACAATGAGAATTCCATAGATATACAAGTAATGTTCCAAATGGATTTCTCATGTCGGGTCTATTTAGCGAACTTGTTCTCTAATAAGCACCCATACGTTTGTTTAAGTATCTCTATACTTTAACCTATGAGATCAACTACTTCCTTCATAAGAAAAAACATAGCGTGTGCTAGTCTTTTTGTATTATATTAATGTCTAATCTTAACAGAATAATGACCAGGAACAATTTAGGAATAATACAAAATGCAATATGAATCTCATCTACAATGTACAATTATAATTTTAGGAATAAATATAATTTTATTTGCAATGTACAATTATTCCATGGAGTTTATCATATACATCTAAACATGTACAAGGTAAAGAATGCCTTTAAATAATTTGTTACTAAACTAGAACCAAAGTGATAGACTGTAGGGTATAAACCAACAATTTCTCACTTGCAGTAAGCCAATCATTTAAGTATCTCATACAATATCACCATATGATGGTTATTGTACTGCTAGGACAGTGGCTTAATGAGATAATTCCATAAGATTCTCTATAGTGAGCACTTACTTAAATCTTACAACTTCTATCTTAATTATCATCATAAGTAAGAAAATTTTCTTAAATACATACTTGGATCTTTAATGAGACTTTAGCTCCTTTGTATGCCTAATGGCTCTAATGTTCCACAGTTCATTACTGTCTTGAACAATGCCAAGAACTACATCAAGTTCACTAAAGAACTTATTGATCCAATTATTCATTTCTACTAAATGAAAAATATATTATCGCTTAATTAGCAACCACTGCTACATTGGAACCTTTCCAATCTTGAATGATATTGTTCTAAGTAAATAAACCTTAATTAGGATTTACTTCTAAAGTTATCTCTTTATCTTGAACTCAAATATCAACTCATACACAAAGTAATTGATATCATTAATACTTCACAAGTATTTTGTATCTCAAATACTAAACTTCTTTAGTACATTATCTATGTATTTAATTTAGAATAAGTAAACAACTTTCAATCTATGTATATAGATCTAATTCCTATAATTAAGTTGTCAACTTTCCATATCTAACAAGAGCTGTTCTTGGACAATTATGTTTTCAACAATTGAAAGTTAGAATTATTGATCTCTATGAGCAATATGTCTCCATATACTCCCATTAAAAAGGACAACTATACTCCCACTAACCTTCTTGCAGACATGATAAATTCACAATCATCTCAAAACAAACTCTTTGAATTCATCATGAAAGTGAATCTTTCAAGGTCTCATAACCTTTTAACTATACATCAAATGAATCAATAAAGGCACTAGTTCCAATTGAATGCACTGATATGAGATTTGAACTTTTCGAATTTCACCTTAACCCCATTACTTATCCTAAAAACCATTCCCCTATAAGTATACACTGAAACAAACAATTTGCCCAATAGGTTTGTATGATTATATCCAACTTTTGGATATCTTATAGCATTTTATTATCCATTTTAGTTCTAAACTTAATGGATTATATATATGGTTCAACTAAGCATCACATCCTGGAATAATTAACTTTAACTATTTCAAAGACTTAGCGTTTCATATATAATATAAAATCTTGCTAATTGTTTCAATTGAAAATGCAGAAGGTAAGTCATTGTACTAGGCAAAACTATAGAAGAAACAATATTGCATTATACAAAATCTCATATTGTGTTTCACTCCTTACATAAATTCATACTCTTAAGAATTTAGTTATGAAGGTATTTACCAGAGAATCTCATTCCCTATAGATAATCGATAATTTCAAACATACCACAATGATCTCATTAAAGTGCTTCAGCGTTCTCGATGCTTAATTTCTACTTAGATTTAAACAACTTAAGCTTTTCAAAAATTTTAAATCAACATTTCATTGAATACATATGACTATATCGCATAAAGTCGTTATTAATCTAATGAAATATAAGTATTATCCTTTTATGAATTGTTATTCTATCCAATACATCACATGTATAAATTTAACAATTCAATACAATCATCATCCTTTCACTAAAAGTTGATTTAGTTATTTTTAAACTACACAAGTTTTACAAGTTTCATACGATTCATAATCAAAAGGATATATATATATCCTTGTACGTAACTTTGTGTTTCATGTTATGTTGATTTAACCAATATAGCATGAACGGATAGTCTCGATTATCCAATTTTTTTATTTTTACCACTTATTTTAAGCATAAGTCTCCTTTAATCCAACATGTATTTGGTGATTTAGTTATTTTCAACTGGACAAGTTTCATATGATTCATAATCAAAAAGGTATACATATCCTTATATGTAACTTTGTGATTCACGTTATGTTGATTTAACCAACATAGCATGAACGAATAGTCTCGATTATCCAACTTTTTATTTTTACCACTTATTTTAAGTATAAATCTCCTTTGATCCAACATGTACAAACTCTTTGAATAAAATTGGATCAACTACTTTTACTTAACAATCTATTTCTAATTATGCATTGAACCTTACAATAATGTTGAATCTAAATTCAGTGTCAAATACTCATAAGCATGAACTAGCAATACATATGATCTTTATCATATAAAGTGTAGGCAAGAACAGTCATGTAATCATTTTTCTTCTTATGACAATTATTATCATATTATAGAAAATGCCTTTAATTGTAGTCCACAACTATGCTTTTAGTAGGCAAAAATAAGTGAAACAATTCCATCAAGGTATTATACCTTTGAGCGCTACTTAATGCAACCTCTTGCATCTTGCTATCATGATGTTGACATACATCTTACATGTTGTCTTCAAAGTTTATAAGACATTAGTCAACTCAAAATGTCAATACATTTTGTCATCTATATGATTTTGACATATCTCTAAAACCCTATTATTGAATCCTTAACAGGGATTATCGCATAATAACATAATAGACATATAATTTTCTATCTAACTTTTGAGAACTAATCTCAAACATATCCTATATTCGAGAAATTAGGTTCACTAACTCTGAGTATCAACTGTACTAAAAAGGTAAATTCCATTCAAAACAAAATTAAATGTAGGAAAGCAAGTAGTTAATTATATTTCATGACTACCAAATGAGATTAGGACTTTAACCATATTTGGTTACTCCCACTATTTTATTCGAAATAATAACCCTTACTACTATTCAGAAAATTATTGCTTAATAAACCAACTAAAATTAAATTACGTAGATAACAACTTTATCATCCAATGACTACCGATTAAATGACCATGATTAAATAAATTATAAGTAGTATCAAAACATAGTAATCCCTATATAAGATAACGTTTGTGACCTCAAATCAAAAAATCACTTATATAATCATCACAATGAGAATTTCACAGACATACAAGTTGTTGGGATGTCAAGTATGAGTACAAGTCCCACATTGGAAAGAGATGGAACTAGTGAAGAACAAATAAGTGGAAAAGAACTATAAACCTAATGCCATAAGGTTTTGGGTTGAAGTGTAGTGTCAAAGCCTACGAGTATGTTTCATCACTAGGCTCATGATGTAGATCTCCTATAAAAGTGGGTTCCCCAGATACAATAAGTGATATTACAGTCAATGGTTCGACAAGGGACAAGTATGAAGATGGTAGTCGGATCCTGTGATTGCTTTCCTACGAAGAAGAGCAAGGAGACTTCTGGTGCGCCCAAACTAGTAGAGTATGAGGGCTCTTGGTGACGTTATATACCCGAGTTGCTAAGCAAAAAGGTTTTTACTCAAGGGGGTCCAAGCCTAATGTGGAAGTTCACACATGAGGGGAGATTGTTGGGATGTCAAATATGAGTAGGGACTTTACATTGGAAAGAGATGGAACTAGTGGAGGACATATAAGTGGGAAGGACCCATAAACCTAATGCCTTAAGGTTTTGGTTGAAGGGGGACGTCAAAGCCCACAAGTATGTTTCATCACTAGGCCCATGATGTAAATCTTCCGTGAAAGTGGGCTCCCCAGATCCAACACAACTAATGTTTCGAATGAATTTCTCATGTCAGGTATTCCTCTGGAGCTGGCACTGTCCACTCTCAGGTAACGTCGAAACAAACACGATCTCCTTTTCTTTTCTTTGGAAAGTATTGCTTTTCTCTCATTTAAGTATTCACTAAGGACTATATCTTGGAGTTTTAAGCACATATATTTGTAGCTCTCTTACGACCGATCAGCTCACCGACAACCAGATCTCTAAGTTCAAGGAGGCTTTCGGCCTCTTCGACGAGGACGGAGATGGTCTTTTTTCTTAGATCTCTGCTCTCTTCTCAGATCTCATGTTCTTCTGCTCTTACCTTTTGTTACTATTTTTTCTTTCTGTGCGGTTTGCTTCTTTTTTTTATTTTCCTTTGGTCAATTTTTTTATTAGATTGGTGTTTGCGTGTTGATTGTGTGGATAAGGATGGGTATTTCAGTGGACGTTCAAGTTTTGCTTTGCTTTTTGGTTTGAGAGTCTTAAGATTGATTTTATCGGTCTTTCAGTTTGTTCGGGGTTGGGGTAGAGATGGGAACTTATAGTATTGTATTAGGGATGAGATCAAATAATGGCTTGTTTTACAGATTGCTACTAGACGTCTTCACCACGTTTTAATTATGTTCTGCTTCATTTGACCTTGATACTTTCTACGCTACTTTCTCTTTCCTTTGGACGCTTACATTGAATACGATTAGAGTTAGAGAAATTTAGGTCCATCAATTAAGAATTCCGTTTGTACGCCGGACTAAAGGCTGACGCTGAGCTGCTGATCCCTTATAAAGTCCCCCTAAACCCCTCTTCTTTGTCTGCCTCTTTCACTGGCGCTATCCCTTAAAATCCTAGCTAATATTTGGGAACCCATTTTGCTCTCTCTGTTTCCTATTAGCAATGGAGTCTGGGGTAGGCTTTTTCTCATCTCTCCTTCTTTCTCCTCATCATTTTATTATTTTCATTCTGTTATGGGTCTACTTTTATTTTGTTGAGCTTCTCGCTCTTGTTCTTCTTTGTCTTATTGGTATTTGTTGTTTCTCTGTGTTCTTTCAAGTTCTTTTCTTTTTCTGTATATTTTGTAACAATTTAATGTGTGTTGATGTTTGTGAACAAAGAAGTGTTACGGTTCTTAAATTATTTTTTAGATGTTCGTTATCGTTAAAATTTCCTACATTTTGATGGTATCGGATGTCGTAGTGTTTAACTGAACTGAAAAAAGAATGACAAAAAGTTGTCTTTTTTATGATTGCCCTCCCCTTTGTGCACTACGTGCTTGCAAGAGCTTTTAGCTTCCTTGCTAAACTGTGTATATGGCTTGCATCATATTAAGTCTTGTCCAGATGCTTGTAAAGTTTAGCGACTCTTTTGGCCCATTTATATAGTGATGAACTTTTATGGTGGATTCAGGCAAGTGGAAACTTTTAAGCAAGACTTGGAATCACTATTATTTGAATGCATGGAATTGACTTTTCTTGATTCTTGTTCATATGGACATAGGTCTTCAAATTTTTTTGTGATTGTGTGATCTTGAAGAGTCTAGATTGAGAGCTGTGGTTATTCTGGATCTGTTGTTTGTTATTCATGTTATCTTTGTCGTGGTCATTGCTATTGTTACATATGGTGTTATCGCCAAGAACGTTAGGTTGAGGAGGTTGGGATCCTACGAAGTTTTACCTACCATTGCAGCTGCTGATTCTACTCACATTCAAATGAAGGCTTTGACTGGCGTACAGGCTTGATCTTTCTTTCTCTCCTTTTTCGTGTTCTTTTTCACATTTTCTGCCTTGATATTATTATTATTATTATTTTCCTTTTATTGAGTTTCGTATTAGTTTCAGTTGTATCATCATTATTATTATTTTATTAATATTTTGTATTTTTATTTTATTATTTGTATTAAGTATTTTTTCGTATTATTATTGATTTATTATTCTTACTTTCTTTTACTTCTTTTATTCTGATAACCTGCATCACTATTTTTCTGTCACAACTACATGTGGGTATACCGGAAATAATCTCTCTACTATATAGGGGTAAGGCTACGTATTATTAGACCTCCCAAGACCCCACTTCAATGCGGAACTTCAGACTAGGTGTGATGATGACGATGAGGTATGCTCAGTGAACATGTTTTCTAACAAGCACCCGCATGTTTGTTTAAGTATTTCTATACTTTAGCTTATGAGATCGACTACTTCTTTCATAAGGAAAAACATAACGTGTGCTAGTCTTTTTGCATTCTATTAATGTCCAATCTTAATAGAATAATAACCAGGAACAATTTATGAATAACACATAAATGCAATATTAATATCATAAGTATAATCTCATTATAATTTCATTTGCAGTGTACAATTATCCCATGAACTTTATCATATACATTTAAACATATACAAGATAAAGAATACTTTTAAATAATTTATTACTAAACAACCAAAGCGATTGGCTGCTGAGCATAAACCAACAATTTTAACTATTTTACTCCCAACTCGAAAAAGGTTCAATATCATAAGCAATTTAAACTAGACCTAATCTATGAAAATACTTCTTCATGAATGTCGGAAAAAAAACTAGCATTCAATTTCATCAGTCTTGATCAGGATTGCATATGACTTCTCAATAAGGAGCTTAACAACTGTTGTATTTGATTAATCCATATGCTTAAATCTTACTTAGGTGATTAATTAATGGAACATCTGAAAACAATAAGGGCAACCTTCACATGCAATGGCAGTTTCAAGGTGAAATCTTTTATTCAAGCTTTTGGTTAACTAATCCTTCAACGAAAGTCAGGTTTGAATTGTATAACTACGATGCAGATCTGCCTAAAACGAGGTAGCATCTTTTTCGAAGTGACTTTTATATTATATAAATGGGTCCAAAACCATCTTTGAAAGGAAGATATCCACCTAATTTTCCACAGCATCATCCATCAACCAAAAGTCGAAAAGGACTTGGCTTTTTGCACATTAAATTTATATCATTGCTAAATTGAGTCTAAAAGTATCATAGGCATAGTGCCATCCTAATGATTCATTACACAATTGTCAGGCGAAACAGAGACCCGTCTTTTGCGCACACTTGCAAAATGAGAATTATTATTTGGAATTAAGACATAACACCCAGGCCTATTCCTGGTCTGATTGCGAAAATCTAACAGTAGATCTACGTGATGGAAGGAATCATCTACAAATAGAATAACGTATGCTGACAGAAAATGGCTATTACTAAATACAAACTTATAAATGGTGTCGCCATCTTGCTCTATAATAGTGAATGGGGATTTGTTAATACATCTTATTACGTTGTCTATTCATTTACTTAATGTAAGGAAAGAGTCTGGATAACCTCGCCAACTTTGTTCAATGCCCAAAACGATATTGTTTTAAGTATTGGTCATAAATTTAAAGTCGTTTTAAGTATTGGTCATAAATTTAGACACTGTTCAATCAATGTCCAATACTTAAAACATGTCATTTTGAGCTGTACGATGTTATTTTGGGCATTAAATATGATTGAACAGGGTTATTTTGGACCAAAAAAAAAACTCTTACTTAGTAAAGAAATGTTGTCTCCTATTAATTCTAGTGGTGTCAGTCCTCTCAGTCCACTTGCTAGCTGGGTACTATGGTTAGTGGCTATATATATTCCTTTCCTAGTATCTGATTGAATGACAATTTAGAAACCAACAATTCATTGGCCTACCTTCATTTGTTTCACATGGATTCCCCTTTGCCCATGTTACAAAATCATTCAGCCAAAAGTTGCGAGGATAACTGTGAAGCGGCTCCAAGAACTCTTGCCAGTAACTTCAAGCTGAAAATCTCTACTTTTCCCAGAGAAAAAGGTTGGGGCGACTGGGACAATAATCTCTACCATTACCAAGGCTTTTGGTACTATGAACATTTCTTGGCAGGAATCATGTCCGCTCAAGAGCATCTCAGACCACAACCCACCGACATTTTATTGACGAGTTGCCCAAAATCCGGTACAACTTGGCTCAAGGCCCTTACTTTTGCCATTGTCACTCGAGCTAGGTTTGATGACTCGACTAGCCCTTTGCTCAAGAAGCTGCCCCATGATTGCGTACCTTTTATTGAGCTTGATCTTTCAGGGAACTCAAACAACAGGGACATGGAAATGCCACTAGTAGCTACTCACATGCCATACACTTCTTTGCCTACATCAGTTACTAACTCGGGCTGTAAGATAGTTTACATATGCAGAGACTTCAGGGACACATTTGTTTCATACTGGTTCTTCGTGGCGAAGCGGCTTTCTTCCAAAAACGTTGAGCCTCTTCGTTTAGAAGAGGCTTTTGAGATGTACTGCAAAGGGATTGTAAACTATGGACCTTGCTGGGACCACGTTTTAGGGTACTGGAGAGCAAGCTTAGAGTTCCCGGAAAGGATATTGATCTTGAAGTTCGAGGAGTTGAAGAAAGAAACAACCTTCTACGTGAAGAAATTAGCTGAGTTCATTGGCTACCCTTTTACTAAAGAGGAAACAGGAGTAGTCCAAAAGATCGTAGACATGTGTGATTTTGAGAATCTGAGCAACCTGGAGGTGAATAAAAATGGCGAGCATCGCTCTGGCGCAGGTATTTATATAAAAAACAATGCATTCTTCAGGAAGGGTAAGGTAGGAGATTGGGAGAACTACTTAACCGCTGAAATGGCAGCTCGTCTGAACCAAATCGTGGAGGAGAAGTTTAAGGGTTCGGGCTTTTTCACGGTATTCAAACCTTAAATGCGAGACAGCTTTATTTGATTTTTTTTTTCTAATTTTCGTGTCTACTCTTAAGTAATAATTTTTAAAGTATAATAATTGAAATAAAAAATTAAAGTATGTGAGGTTAAGATATATATTTAGCTGATCTATTGACAATGGTATCAGGGCTAGGATTGTGTGCGTGAGGACGGCGAGCAACATTGCCATGCTATGCTGCGATGTATGCGCAAGTCTGTTGAATTCACCTCTCGTGGAACGTAACGTCCCTTGTGTTGGCTTTACGATTATTTTATGTTTTCTGTCAACTTGGTTGTTTCCTATGTAAAATTTGTTCATGATTGTTGAATGTTATCATGGCCGTGTGGTGTGGTTGTGCTTGTTGAAAAATTAATGTTTCTGGGAGCTTGAATCTGAAGTAGAATAAAATATCTAGTCAAACATGACATTTGAAAATAAATATTAAATGAGCAAACCTATCTTTTTCTATCTCAGTAATTGTAGGTTGGCATATTAGACTTCAGACCACATTAATTTGCGACATAGGACAGTTAAATCACAGAGGTGAGGTCGAAATGCAGTCAGCAAAGAAGTTGAAACATTGTTATGGGTCACCGAATATGGTTGTCACATTCCAATTCCACTGCAATTAATGAGAGTTTCAACTTTTAATGCCTGGTTCAAATCTATTGTTCCACTTTTTAAGTGCTACCCTGTACTCGTAACATCTTTTCATAAATTAAATGTTACGAATGGATGAGATGTTACGAGCTGACACTGGAAAAGTCGTGTAGCCACCCCAGTGCCCTCAAAAGCTGACATTGGCTACTCTGGCATTCTTTGAAATTTCGTACAGCTGCGACTACCAACCAACGTACCGCATTAGGTTTGATCACTATCACTCCTTTAAGTGTCCATGCAAAAAGCAACGTTTAAAACCTACTTTAAGTGGACTGCCCTTGATTACTGCTGCACATCGACATTTGATCGTTTCCTCGCCCTCGTCGCTTTCCTTTGCCAACCCTAATTGAGCAATGTCGGGTGAAATCGTGTAAAAACGCTAACTGCTTTACTATTTTGGTTTGTTCTCGTGTAGTGGGCTCGTGTCTTTTTTGGTTATTGGACCAAGTGATGTCCTATATATCTATCTCTTGTAATGTACCATTCATTAATGAGAATTTTTAATTTCTAAAAAAAAGGTGTTAAACCTACGCAAAGGAATCCTCTTAATATGTTCTAGATCTTGGTGTATCCTGGTGACTTTACGGAGGAAATTAATGCGGTAGTTAAATCACCGGCATATATACCCAAAAGGATTTAAATACATCTTTGAACTCATACACAACCATATATATATATATCAATATACAGTAGCATCTCCAAGTATAAAACAATATAAAAAGGCTTAGAGAATCCGATATTACAAGAAGAACTTTCATTAGAGCCTAGTAACTCTTCATTTGGTGAAGATTCAACGTAAGCCCATTTATAATCTTTTGAATTTTTGGAAGGATTTTTGTAACATCCTGTTACCTGCGGTTAAGTTTTCTTCATAATCACTTTCTTCGAAATTCCTCCCAATATACAAAGCTTTTCCTTAAAAACCTTCTAAGAGATTTTAGTGATTCTCCCTTCTCCTAAACCAATACCATCTTGTAAGTTGTTTCTTTTACCTTAAGACAAACTAGAAGATGGTAAATGTTCACAGTGGTACGTGAGTTTTGCATAGAGTAGGGCTTGAAGATAGCTGGAGCTTTTAGGAGTTTTCAACGAGTAAGTAGTGGATAAATTTGTTAGAGTTAAATTTTTGAAATAAACTGATGAATTTATTGTCATCACATGTATCATGTAGCGCTCCAAATTAGGGGTTAGAATATTAACGAAATTTAGTGCGAATTATGCATGAGTAATTTGGCATGCATTCATGACCTTTTCCGGGTAAATTGATTTGGTAAAACTTCGGATTGATTCGGACAGTAGTA
>JAOQMR010000007.1:11595255-11613002 GCA_027563865.1 Erythroxylum pelleterianum
CAAACATATAAATATCTTTACTTTCCACATATTTATTTTCCAAGGAATCAGATTCCAAATTAACATTACTTTCCTGGCAACCAAACGGGGCCTTAGTGAAAAGATTTTGGTAGGAATTTGAATTAGATACGACTTTTATGAATAATATTTCTCAAGTTATTCAATTATTAAAATTTAACTTGAAAATCATAAAAATTTTAATTTTTATTTACACCCGAGATTAGATCACTTCTTGTTTCTCAACATGTACACTATTTGAAAACCTACCTGTACTCTGTCAATTTTTAGGTGGCAATGCCTCTTTATCCTACGTTAACAAAAAGAAAAGAGAGCAAATTTTTAAATTTTTAAGTAAAATTGCCCCTAAGATATACATGTGATAAGACTTGAAATTTTAAAACAAGATCCCTTTTAAACGTATCAAAATGCTTAAATTACAATTAAATTATAATAAAATTACTATTTGATTAGTTGATAAGTGTTAAAGCTGGTTGTTTATCATTCAACTCTAGTTTCGGCCTTTCAAACAAGAAATGAAACAAAACCTTTAAATATGAATTTCTAAAGGTGCTGGTTCATCTGCACAAAGATAATCGCAAACAAAAGTTAAAAACGAATTAAATTACAATTCATCGAAACAGACACGAAAGGCAACCCATCAAACTTGAAACAAGTCATCATTACAAATACATCTATATAAATTATATAGAGCATGCTGAAGCTAGTGAGGAACAATATCGTAAGAGTCTCGTAAACCTCCATCATTCGAAAGTGTCCTTCCCCAAATGCAAACTATCGGATCTAAACACAAATGACTGAAGATGTAGCCTTGCAAGGTTAGCAGCAGCAAGAGACTCTTCATCTCGTTTTTCTGTCAAAGCAGCGATAGCAGCAATATAAGCTTGTCTTGCTTCTTCCATTTTTATCATTTGCTTGTCATCTAAATCATCCTGTATAGAGAAGTGACGTTTACATAAATTACAAGCAAGGTATAAAGGTAAAGATATTCTTGATGGTTGCAGTCCCTTTATATATGTTCTAATATGCATATAAAGTGAAACTCTCAACAAATTTTGGGATTAAATAAAACAGTAAAAATTGGGTAAGCAGATTGAGCATTTATAAGGTGCAAGCTTACTAAATCTTGAAGATATTCTAAACAAGGTTTGACATCATAGTCTTCAGCAAATGTAGCAGAATCATTCTTCGTTAATTCATCAAATAACATCATAAGTGATGAAATGCCTCCTTGTGCAGAATTTAACTCTAATTGAAGCTTCTCCGCTCTTTTATTTGATGTCATTGCTTCCCACTGTGTCTTCTCCAGAGCAGCTTGCTTGTCTGCAAGCTTAATCTGTGATGAAGGGACTCAAACCGTTACAAGGAGGGGATGTGGAATAAACACAGAATGATGAACTTTAATGAATAATTTTTCTTTAGTATCCACATCAGTAGCTTCTGCAAGGAATTGAATCAAATTATTACTGCATCAATGCAATAAAGATACAATGACTGAAGCAATTGGGCATCCACTACGATATGGAAGACAAAAATATTGATTTGTACCCTAGTATCATAAAGTTGATGTTGAGTTGCCTCAATTAAGGAATTCTTTTCTTCAGTTTCTTGTTTCAGTTCATTGAATTTCGCGTGGACAGAATTCATCTGGCTCTTCAAAACCTCTGCTGATTTCAAAAGTTCATCTTTCTCCAATAACTTCTTCCGCAGATCCTCCACTTGTTCCCTCAACATTACCAGCTCTTCCATGTCCTTTTCAGTACCCAAATTCTTTGAGGAATAGATTGAAAATCCATCACCATCTTGATTGTTGTTAACATACTTACCTTGTTCCTTGTCTCCAGGGTCCTTTTTCTTTTTCATGGGCATAGACTGAGCTGCATTCCTCCCTCTAGGATCAATCATCTTAGATGCATTAAAAAAGAAAGGTCATCATCCATATATTGTCTATGCATACCATATAAAAATTACCCCAATTGAAAAGTGGCTTCAGAGCGGCAAGAATATGTTCAGAGACAAGGCAGTAACAGACATGAATTTAACATACAGGACCAAAGTAATTATGAAAACAATAGATTATCATTCAACTTGGTGGAGCATCTCAAGGATGCAGCACAAAAAGATCAAATAAATACACAAATCCCTGGTTAAACTTGAAGTCAAGATTGGTAGGATACAAAAGTACAATTAGTTGGTTCATTTAGCTGATGTTTGGGAAACTGCATGAAGGAAGCAAACCATGACAAGGAGACATTATTAGTGGTTCAACTGGTCAACCCCAGTTAAATCATGCTAGAACAAAGTCTCCACCAAACGTAGTAAAACTAATTCAATATCGAGAAGGGAAAATAAATTTCTGTCCCATGTTACCCTGGTTCAGCTGGGAATTGTACCCCAAAACCGGTCAGTTTTTATTAATCAGTTCTGCCACTCATACACCATACGGTTATTGACTTCAAACACCTTTTATACAATATACATATACATAAAGTATTGGATTTGAAATGCATTAAAAACGAAAGTAAATCAATCAAGTTGAAATCCACAGGGAAAAAAAATATTTATAATTGAAAAGACATCAAGATTTATTGCCCCATAAAGAAAAAGAAATTACATATACACTTAGTGCAAAGCTGGTGAAAGTAGGATCCTTTTCAAGATGAAATATGTCCAGTGAAGTAATTGCGCATAATTGAATACAATTAATCAAGAACATTCAAACAAGGATTCCAAATGAAGTAACACACACACACAATTGCAGAGCATTAAAGTCAACAAGAAAATTCAAGGCCAAACATGTAGCTACACGTTAAGAAAATAAATAATTATGATCAAATTGTAAATAGAGAGGGAGAGAGTACTTTTCGGGGCAAGGATTGTCTTGTAGGAGTCTTGGTGTAGATCATGGAACCTCGCCTAGTAAATGAATTGTTAACCTTCCGATCCTTCAAACCAGAAAAAAAAAATGAATAAACGGAAATGAGAGCACGTTTGCACAAGTATGTAACATATGTGTGTGTGTGTGTATGTCTATACCTAGAGAGAGAGAGGGAGATGATTACAATGAGAGACTCGACGAGAGGGAACATTTGGACGAGATCGTTGTAGAGGACGGGGTCGACACGAGAGCCGGATGCGGCGGCAGAGACAGCGAGTTGGGAATGAGTAGGGGAGGAGTCATCGCCGGCGGTTAGCCATGTTGAATTGTGAGGTTCATACATTTTTTGTTTTCGTTGGGACAGTGACTCAGACTCTGCGATGACTTTGATTTTGAACTGAACACACGGACGGCAAAGCGACCGTAGTGAGGTTGAAAATATTTCTCCGAGTTACTAAATTGCCCGTGGTAAATTTATGAATTCACAGAACTACCCTTCTGGTCAAGGCCAGAAAGAACTTGCTTACATCATAACACTTAATAGGCCCAATGGAGCAAGAGTTGAAATGGCTATATTCAACGAAGACTAGAAACATATGTTCACGTCAACAAAACGTATCAAGTTCAGGCCCAAATTCAATAACTTGATGAATAATGCAATTCAGTTTCAGCGGCATGGAGGAGAAGCATTCTGCTGACAACATCATATATGGCTGCCTGAAGAAGATAAAAGATTTCAGTTACTCACATTAATATGATTCATTATACGGTTTGCATTTCTTTTGTCCTCTTATAAACGCTACATTTCCTTGCTTGAAGTTGATTTCCCTAATTACCAATCCAACTCAGTTTTGACAGTTTTGTTTCGATCCAGGAGAGTCCCAGTAGTACACTCAGCGTTATCATTTCAACACTACAAGAAAACCATCGTTCAGTGACGGAAATTACCGACGGAAAGGGTTATATTCCGTTAGTAATATAAATTAGTGACGGAATCAGTCGACGAACAACGACATCGTTAAAATGGTCGTAGATAAATTTAACGACGGATATATTATGTAACCGTCGATAAATATACCGATGGATAGATGGGTATAACCGTGGGTAAATTTACTGATGGATTTTCTGTGAACCGTTGGTAAATTTACCTACGGATTAAAATGTTCTGTTGCAATATTTTCTGACAGTAATGCTTACTCCGTCGGTGATATTCCGACGATTGTTATTGACCGTTAGTAAACCGTAGTTCAGAAAATCCTAACGGTTTGCAATATTACCGACAGAATGAAAAGTAAAGAAAACTAATATTTTACCGACAATTTATGGTTTCCGTCGATAAAATCCATTATATTTACCGTTGTAATTTTAATTTCTGTCGGTAAAGAAAACTAAAAAATAAAAATATCCTGACATTTAATTTTATTTCATGATCTTATGATTAATGCATAATTTCAATAGTTATGAATTATATGTGCATAATATTTTGATTTGTTTATATATTAATTTGTTTAAATAGAAAATTGATTGATGATATAAAGTTAAAATTATCTTAATTGATAATAAAAACATTATAGTGTACATAATAAGTCTTTGTAATTCAAAACAAATGACTACAACAATTCTAATGTCCTGGTGACCGCAGGTGCTCTAAGGTGCTACTCATCGCCTTCAACTCATCCATCTCATGTCTCAGTTGAGCTATGTAATTCATCAATGTGTCCACTGTGGCCCGAAGCTGATTGACTTCATTGGTTTGTGACCGTCTACTAGATTCTACTGTATTGAACGTGGAGGATTGCGTACATGTATTCACAAATGAACCTAGCCTGAAGATTCTTCCACAATGGTCCCTACCACCCACTGCATCAAAATACGTCTGACTCTCATCAATAGCTTGTTCGTGTTGAGACTGTTACTGAATGTTTTCTTGTATTTGGTCCTATTAGGAGGCAATGTTTATATTAATAAAAGATAATTATTAAGAATTAATATTAAAACATGAATTTCACCTACATTCAGTTCTCTACATCGGGTGTTAACGAATATCACACCGCCATGCTTCTAAGTATGAGAGTGCAAAAACAGCTGACGAGGTGTAGGCCTCATGCCCATAGACTTTTCCTGTATAAGAATAAAATGTTATATGTGAACCAGAATTTATAAAAATTTCGGCAAAGTTTCTTTATTTTTATGATATTTGCCTTCTGTTGAATAAATAAAATAACTCAATACAGCCTATATGGCACCAGACATTTATACCATTATCATTATCCATAATACACATATTTTCATTCCAACATTCACACATCAATTTAAATTGAAATACAGCAAAGTAAAACAATTAGAATATAAGTGTAAAGTTTAAATACTTACAAGTCTCTCTGCATGCTCGTGGTGGGTAATTGATCCTCCTGTATGTACGAGAAGACTCTCTCCCCTTGGTCCTCCACATTTGTTGGTCGAGTTATGCTCTGAGATGGACATTGCCTCAGGTAATGTCTAATACTCTTACCAACGACTCCATATTTGCTCAGAAATAAAAGGTGGTCGTACGCCAACCTTATGTATCACACCAATAAATGTAGTAAGTCAAAAAATTATTTTGCATATGGGTTTGGTTGTTCTTCAAAATTTTCTATATTTTCCTTAAAGGTTTGGTTTGCTTCTTTAAACATCTCTTTCACTACAAAAATTTCTTTGTGTCATCCTCCACCTCACCTTCTTCCTCTCCTATTTCTTTACCTTTACCTCTTCCTCTTATACCCTTTATTTCCTCTTCCCCCCTTACCACAACCACATCACATCCTCCCCCTCATCCTATGATCACACGTACCCGAGATCACACTCATTCCCCTCGTACCTTTTATGATTACATCATTTACACTTTCACCACCCCAAACACTCATTTTGATCCCACATCCTTTACTCAAGCTAACAAATTTCCTTACTAGCGCCAAGCTATGCTTGAAGAGTTTAATGCTCTCCATCTCAATGCCACATGGACTCTTATTCCTCTCCCACACAACACAAATATTGTCCATTGTAAATGTGTTTTTTTTGTACTAAATGGAATCTTGATGACTTTCTTGAGCACTACAAATTAAGCTTGTTTTGTAGCCAAAAGTTACCATCAAACCCTAAGAGTTGATTATACTGCTACTTTTAATCTTGTTGTTAAATCCATAACTATTCGCATCATCACCTTAGCCATGTTTTATAATTGTTCTATTTGCTAATTTGATGTTAATAATGTTTTTCTTCATGGTTACTTACAGGAACCTGTTTACATGTATCAACCTCCTAGCTTTACAAATCATCATCCTAACTATATTTGTGGACTCTATAAAGCCTTATATGATCTTAAGCAGGCTCCTTGAGTTAGTTTCATCGCTTAAGTCATAAACTTCTTGATCTCCAATTTACACCCTCAAAATTCGATACCTTTCTCTTCATTCATAAAATTAGATCTCACACTACCTTTCTTTAGTTTATGTAAATGATATCTTAGTAACTGGTCTTCCCCATCTTTCACCACAAAACTTATCTGTGATCTCCACTCTACTTTTTCCATGAAAGACTTACGTCCACTTAATTATCACTTTCTTGGTATCAAAGCTCACCCCACTTCTCTTGGTCTTCTTCTCACCTAAACACAATACACCAAAGATCTTCTTCTTTACACTGATTTTGATAAATCTAAACCAATTCATACACCCTTCACTCAATCTCTTCCCTTGTCCAAAAATTACGATGTTCCTCTCTCCGATGCTGCTGAATATCGCAGCACTGTTGGTACCCTTCAATATATTTGTCCCACCTATCTTGACATTTAATTTGCAGTCAATAAGGTATCTCAATTTTTACAGTGTGTTACTGACATTCACTGGTCCACGGTGAAATGGATTCTATGATATTTCCGATCCACACCCTCTCATGGCCTTCACTTGACTAAATCTTCTAACCTTTTTGTCTAAGCCTTTTGTGATGCTGATTTAGCTGGTTGTCTTGATGATCAACAGTCTACATCTGATTATTGTATCTTTCTTGGTCCTAATTTTATTTCACGGAGTGCTAAGAAGTAATATATTGTTGCTCGATCTAGCACTGAAGCTAAGTACCGAAGCGTTACACTTACTTCTGCATAATTTTGTTGGATTACTACCCTTCTTGGTGAATTAGGTATCGCTAATATCTCACTTACCCTCTGGTGTGATAATCTCGAGGCTACTTTTCTTGCCTTGGATTCAGTCTCTCATATTGGCACAAAGCATATTGAAATTGACATTTATTTTGTTTGTGATTTAGTCGCTAGCAAAGCTCTACTCATTCGACATATTTCTTCCTCTGCTCAAATCACTAATATTATGACTAAAGCTCTTTCCTCTTCAATATTTAAACGACTTTAGGACAAACTCATGATGAGCTTGAGGGGAGATGATAACATCTCACATTCTCAACCATCAAATTTTGTATATTCTTGTCATTATCTTTCACATGTTTAAATCAAGGTTGTTGTATATTTTATTTATACTTATTATTCATTCATTTATCCTTATCTAATCATCATCAACTTATATATTAAAGGACATCCTTTCGTAAACATTGCAATGCAATACAACAAGATCTCTTTATTCGTGTTATCCTATTCTATCATACTGCCCATCGATCATGTGGCAATGGTAAGACCTGTAGGTAGAAGATGACTAGATACAATTTGCTATAGACTCAGTTAATCCAGGTTATCTTAAACATCATTTAAGTTCTTTAGTTTGAGACTCTTTTCAAGGCTATTTAGGCTTCTTTCTCTTGTAAACATACAATTTCCTTTCTTTTTTCTTCCCATCAAAACAGTTAGATGTCCAAACTCGTTCCTCAGTAAGACGGAAGATGGCAGTGAAATATGGTTCCTCAAAACCTTGGTCAACAAAAGAATCTGGTCTTTTAATATGCAAGATTATATTAATATCCCAGTTTCCATCTCAATTAAAGCACAGTGGTAGCGTTGACGTATGAAATATCCAACAATTCGACAACCGTTCTCGACCGAAATCTCCCTAACCTCGTTGAAGTTTCAGGAACTGTAGACGAGCACAACAATAAATATGACTGATAGTTACCAGACGCTCATATTGAATGAATCATACATCAAGAGAAAGCTCCTTAAATCTGCATCCATCTCCCCAATTGTGTCATAGTCATGTGCCCTCGAGTTTTTTCTGAAGTCTAATGTTCACAAATTTGTTCAACTGTTTACCTGCAGAAGTATGAACTCGATAATAATACGCGATTCTCTTATTCAGAAGCAACACAGACACTGAAATGGTAAGAGCCAAGAAATCATCATCAAGAACCATGTGTTGCTCCTGTGAGGTGAGAGGAGTGACCTACAATCTCGTTGAAGCCATGATTGGGACCTTAGGCTTCAAACCAGGTCCCCTCAGTCATACGGTTCATGTACAGGCCATTTTAATGCAAAGATGTGAACACGAGTTGGACTTCTGTAGCTGCAACAGATTGACCCCCTGCTACTGAAAAAGAACTCGTACTCCCATATAGAAAGATGCTTACTTTCTACAAGTGAATCATGTGTGAAAGCCTATGATTCCTTATCAAACTATAAATGGAAACAATACTTATCTCTCTCTCCATGCCATAAATTTGTGGCAACCAGTGTCACCTAAGTCCATAACCATTCTTTATGACTCTACCCCATGTTCGTCAAATATTTGATGGAACAAAAAAAGATCCTAGTTTGGCAGCCATTAATGGTTCACCATCAAATTGCAAACTTCAAAATGCAAGAAAGTTAAGAACCAATCGAGGAGGCCAACGACCGATGGAGGACCACCATAACCATGTGCTAAACACTGAAGGCAAAATAACAAGTCCATGGTCCACACTATTTTGATACTTGTCACGCCAATGCGAAGCCTGGGCAGACTACCGTTGCTGTGATAACGAAGTTGTGATTGATCCTTCTCATTGGGCAGTCGTTTTAGGCAATTACAGGAGAAAATGATAAAATTAAGTTAAAGAAAACAACCCAACTACATTACACCCCCTACAATCACTATTGAAGTTTGGTGGTGCTACTGCCAAACTTCAATTGCGCATAAAAAGCCAACCAGTGAGAGATAAAAGACTCCGATCAGTCCAAGCCCAATACCCACCAAAATCCGCTACTTATTATGTAATTGGAGGACCCACGGTTTTTACCAAACCTGAGCCTGCTTTATTTCCACGTCGGCATCAATTTGTAGCTATTTTCATCTAATTATATTATACTATAAAATATTATAACATGAAAATGAGTTCCCTAGTCTTCTTTCCAATGCTCGTTTAGGACAAACCGACTTCTGTTTCTAACTTCTAACAATAACATCTCTCTCTATTTCTTTAAGGGCTTAGTACCAATGACGAGAGACCACGTGGAGGAGATCACTAAGGCGCACTTGCGTCCTTCAGCTGCCAACGCCACGTGGAGTCATAATCACGCATGGGAGTGGTCACTTACAAACCGGACCCTCACTCCTCTTCCCGACCGAGTGACTGAGTAGTATGCACATTGAGTATGTAAACTAAACAAAACAAAACAATCCCCTTGCCCGTGCCAAACTAGTTTCGCACCAAGGGCGGGTCCCATCTCAATTAAAAGGCAACCACCATCTTATAATGTAAATGTGAAGTAATTATGTATCACATCATCATCTCAATTTTGGAGAATGCTTTCAGTTTAGTCTGCGTTTCTTCGCACCGGAATCATTGTCTTTAACCCGCATGCTAATTAAGATAATTCGTTAATTATATGTTCTAACCAATTACAAGCTAAAGATTTACTAAAAGTAGGGGCCAAACTCAATTCTACGATGAACTATCCTCCGGAACTAGAAGCTTTTGAAGAGTCCTCCTTCTAAAGATCAACCACAAACACATTGCCGAGAAATAATCATAACACTAAGTGCAATCCCAAACATATGTTACATTCTCTATATCTCCATCAGGAAATAAAAGCTTTCAAACAACAACAAAATCACTTGCAGAAGTTAGATGCCACATTCAAACCCAAAAATAAAAATATCAAACCCCAACAATTCCAAAGCTTTTTAGTAATCCCTCCAGAAAAATAAGATAAAAATGAGTAAATAAAACATTTACATATAAGAAACAGCAGTCATATTCATGTTCTCAATATATATTATATCCCCCAGATTATCCTTTTTTAAATCATTTATTGGATATTACGAGGGATTTTCTATTTTTGTACTTGCTCAAATTTCTTCTTGTGAAGAAAAAAAAAATTGTTACTAGGTGAGAGGAGATTGTTACGGAAGATAAAGACTAGAGTGATCTTGATCAGTCCACTGATTCCTAGTACTCCAGTTTTCTTGTTCAACGGAGTTAGGAAGATCAAGCAGACCTTGATCTCCACCTCGTTGCCAATCAAACGATCCAAATGTTCCATTCCCCATCCTACTAAACTCAAGATGAACCGCGTGATCAATCAACCCGCCCCCCATCTCCTGCATCTTCATCTCCTGACGTGGTTGCTGCCACTGCTGATCCAATATGTTACTAAACCCGAACTGTAACTGCTCATTCCCAGACGACGTCGATATTAAGCTAGCCAAGTTTCCGATTTCCGAAAAGATCCCGCAGTCTGATGATCCATGCTCAAGCAACCCGGAATCGAAGCTCGGATTTAAATTTGGTTCAGAAAATAGCTTAGACTCACCAATTCCGTTACGTTTCGAAGCTGCTTCTACGTTGGCGCTTGGGCCGGCAGTGTTAGTGGCAGTTAGACTTGAGCTTTCGCTGCTCGAATGAAAGTCCGCCGACGATTTCCTCTCTCGTTCTGGTTGATTCTGCGGTGGTGGAGTATCATCTTTGTTGGCTGAGGGGGAGGTGGCCTGTTGTTTAGGCTTCGATCTCTTCGTCTTCCGGCAGCCACCACCAACGGGAACGTTGCGGAGGACGCCTCCTTTGGTCCAGTAGCGACGACAGCTTTTACAGAAGTGGCGAGGCTGCGAGAGGTTGTAATTGTTGTAGTAGCAGAACTTGGTGTTGAGAGACTCGCAGCGGGGACACTTAAGTGCTTGGTTGTTCTGGTGGTGTTGCTGCCTCAGTCTCCGGTCACCACTTCCGCCGCCAAACAAACTCCCTCCCCCTCCACCGCCACCTCCACCTCCAATTGAGTGTACGTCTTGCATTTCCCACACAACTTTCTGCTTCAAAAATCAAAGAATTTTCTGCCTGCTCCAAAGCTTCAATTATCTCTATAATAAGACCTCATAAAATTGATATAGATCTTAGCGAGAGAGAGAGCGAGAGAGATTTAGGTTCTGTATGTGAAACTAGAGAGCTGACAGGAGATTCTCAAATCTGACAAATATCCCCTACAAATCCTCTTTAGCATTGTTTTGTACAGTGACCAAATTAGCCTTGTACATCTCCCAAATTTTCTCTTACTGCCCTTGCAAATTAATATCCTAACTTTACCCATAACAGCTGGGCTTAGTTATAATTTAGGGTTTCGGGACCGTACTTGAGGTAAGTAGATCTGGCCGTCCGATGGGCGACAAGTGGACCGAATGGAAGAGGGTTTTTTTATTTTTTATTTTTAGAAATAGAAGAGAGGATTGGTTCCCGTCCACAAAATTCAGGTTGTCGACTTGTCGGCCACCCCGGTTTATCTGCTCGCTATATAATCGGTGTCAGTACAAATGGTCCAAGGGGCGCCACGTTTCCCCCTATTGTCATAATACACAATTATTTGTAACACACAAGGTTTAAAGTTTAACCGGATTCTGTACCTTGTCCCTGACCCGTGTCCTGGTGCAAACGGTGCGTTTTGTGGTTTAATTAATGGATTCTGCAAATATAACATGCTTCCTACACCCCTAAAGCAAAAGCTTGTCTAAGTTTTATCCTACCTAATTTTTTTAATAAAAAAAGGGCATAATCCAAAGGATTTATTTTATATCTTAAGAATTGGCAAAAAAAAAAAAAGGCAACCTCAACATTTAATCCAAATTCCAGTACTACTCGATACTAACTGAGACGTAAAGACACGGTACACTGGTACACCTTGTTCCTACTGTCTCATCTCCAGACGTACTACGAGTGGCCTCCCCCACCCTCCATCACCTTCACCTACAGAGGCAAGTCTATCCACAAAAATGGTCGCGATCGTCAGTAACCTGCATTGTTTTCGGCCCCAGGATGTACGACAGTCATAATGATATTTTAGTATGATTGCAACTTATCTTATTAAACCTATACATGTGGCAGTACTATGCATATACTGTCACATATAGTGTTTATTCTAAACCTGCGAGCTTAACTAACTTTGATGTATTTTAAAAAGCAACTAACTGTGTGTCTTCATCGTCAAAACATTGTTCGCTGCCGCGTTTAAAGTGCTTAATTGGCTGTTCTGTGCTGCCTTTCCGCCCACTTGTGACGTTTGATGTTCAGCGAGTGCCCATTTATTTTTATAATAGTCCCTTTTTTTCAAAATGTTTTATTTAATAAAATTTTAAATATATATAATAATTTGTAAATTATACAGTCTAGCATATTAAAGCCAAGCATTAGACTCATTCGTATAACTAGATGGAGTCTTTAAAATTTAACATTTAAATGAAAAAATCAGGAATCTACATTTTAAATTGTTTAAGAAATTATAACCACTTGGATTGAATCACCACTAGAGTAGGACTAGGATGGCTTTCGCCTTTGGCGGATATCTAGTATTTTAAGTTTTATTGACTTGGAAGTGTCCTAAGATTGGTTTTTATTTGACTTTTGAGCATCACAATTGAATAAAATAGGGATTTAAAATTGAATAAGACGTGGGAAATGTGTAATGGGTATCATCACTAGTCACTACAAAGCAACACGTTTGGCCACCAAGCCTGAAAAATCAATCTATGTTCGCTCTCGCGGTCAGCACATTCGGCGGTGACACTATGTTTAACAAAATGAATAATGGTGGCATCATGATATTTCAAACTAAACAAGACCCCGCGGCCCCACTCAATGGGGGCAAATCAACCGTCCATCGACTGTTCCTGAAGAATAATCAGCGCAATCGAAGCAGTAGACCCCACATTTACTAATGACTGCATAGTCGTAGACATAAGAGCCGTCCATTGACTATTCATGGTGACTATATGAACGTGTCACACCCCATCTGTTGATCTGTTCTGTTCTCCGCGTAGGTACAAAATTGAGGGTGGGGAAATGTTCATTAGGAAGGTGATTTCAGTCTTAGAAGTACGGTACATCACACATACTTGTCTGCCTAAATATGACCGCTTACTGTGGATTAACGTGCGATGCAATGCAAGTACTTTCATCAAAGCTGTAAACCCAAAATGATTTTTTTGGAGAAGTGAGAATTGAAGAAGAGTGAAAATATAGATTTTTGATAAAAGGGTTGAGTAGACAGGCAAATTTGATGGGAACAGGTTCACATGCATATGGGACGGCGTGGGCATCTCCCAAGATTAGGTCTTCAGGTACTTGTCCACATCGCTCTCTCTCTCTCCGTCAGGTACATTTCTAAATTTTAGTGTTTACATCTATCTGCCTGCGTACGTGTATTATGTAAATAAAGAAAGGTGGGGATGCAACATTTGGGGTTTGGGGTTAGAGAGATGAAGGTGTATTGCTCTATAGGGGAACTTCTCAGTATCTTCCATGATCCGGGAGATTTAAAAGGATATGGTTGCTTGTCCTCTGCTTCTGCTAAGTGTAACCCTTTTAACACGTCACTGTCCCAAGCCACCAACATCGGGCTCATCTTTCTAAAGCCCAGTCGGTTGTAGTGGAGGCATTCTCTAAGTTCTGGACCCACCCACCCCACCTGTCATGTGCTGATTGGGTCCACATCTTCAACCAGTTATGCCCCTACTTGCGGCTCCCCACTACTCCCACTAGGCAGACGTCATCAGTTTGTTTGTTTAAATAATAGATATTCTGTTAACGCACTTAAAAGAATTTTCTTACTCACAAACATAAAAAAGGGGGTTGGTGGAATTGAGCACATGATATAATTACGATTTGTACTAGTTTCTGGTGTTTGTTGAAGCGAAGATCTAAACTCGATTATTTAAACTAAATTGAGAATGCTTTGGGGCCAGGGGCTGTCTAATTTAGTTGAAGTTGAGGGTACGTGGATGCGGTCCCAACTCCCAAGGCGTATTAGCTGCTTCCCAGGTCGTTTCGGCAAAAAATTAATTAACAACCGTCTCCTTTGACAATAACAACTTACATCCACTAATTGGCAACTATACTAAATAAAGTAATTTACTAATTGTATGCTATAACTCAATTTCATTGATGTGGTCAGGAAAGGAATGCGTGCGAATGGTTGTTGGACTCTGGAGTCTGGACATAAAGATAAATGTGTTACTGTTACTGCTACAACTGACCGTGCAACCAAAGACCTAATACTGTTACTGTTACCCCATTGAGTTTCTCTTAGTTTGGTGAAAACTATTGAAACAGTGCATAGCTACTAAAATGCCAAAAGGAATGAAAATGTTAAATATTATCGTGTAAACAGACCCCGATTTATTTTGAACGCGGAAAAACAAATGCTGAAATGATGAAAAGAAATGAGCAAAATTTGTATGTCAGCTATATTTTGCAGTCCCCACATAGCCGATTGATTGCATAAAACACCGATGAAGCAACGTTTCGTTGTTTTAGGTCTTGTTCGTACAAAGCCAAGCTTGACGTGAATGGATGCTGGTTGAGCCACACCCCCGAAGATCTGGTGGTCACATCTAATGGATATCATGTATTACTATAATACAAATACGTCCCAACAGCCCCTTTCTATTGCATTCCAAGTCACGTCACTCTCGTCCCACCAAGCTTTCTTTTTTCCAAGCCCCAATCATTCCGAAGATATGTTGAACACTTAGACTTCACCACCCTCTTTTTTTATTGAAGTTTAGGTTTGATGATCAATAATAATGACGTTGGACAAATGCATAGCTATCGACTCGTCAAACCAGTTAGACGTTGAAATATGTTTTCACTACAAAAAATTAGGATTGCACTGGTGGAAGACGCGATCAGATCTTACCTTTCAAATTTGACAAGTTTCTTTGTCTCGTGCTTGTTTTACTTTGCGTTTTAATGACTCCAAATAGGTCGAATTTGCCTTTTCTTGATGTTGTGAGTAGCTACCAAAGTTACTATAATTTCACCTCAAATATCAAGTCTTGTGAATGATGACTCAAAGAGATAAGTGTTGGATGCAACGAATTTATTTTTGAAAAAGAAATAATAAATAAGTAAAATAGTTACAATATATTTAACGTGGTTCACCCTTAACTTTGGGCTACGTCTACGGACAAGACTCAGAATAACTATTTCACTATTACAAATAGTAAGTATACAGAAATAAAACCAAAATAGTAGCTCACAAGGTATTTCCCGACCTAAAAATACTAACTTCACTATTTTGTCACTCACCAACCATTTATCAGAGCGTTGTTTTGCTTTGGTTTTCTTCAATATATTTTTGTGCATTTTGTATGAAGCATCCACCGCGTGAGACAGCTGAAAATGCAGCTGTCTTCCTTCTATTTTCAACTAATGCGGAATGCGACACTAATTTCGATGCCACAATTGTTGAACATGGTGTCTCTCCATGTGAGGGACCCACATCCGTCAAATCTCCCCCTCCCGATTACATGGAGGGCTCTATCATGCCTACTACTAATCGACAGTACTCGAACTTGCCTTTTGGTAGAATCTTGGTTAACATGTCTGATCCATTTTCATCAGTATGGATCTTTTCTAATTGTAATTGTTTCGTCTCCATCACATCTCTGATCCAGTGATATCTCACATCAATGTGTTTTGATCTCGAGTGAAAAGAGACATTCTTACTAAGGTGAATAACGCTCTAACTGTCACAAAACAGTTGATACTGTTCTTATTTGATACCAAGTTCATTAAAGAACTTCTTCATCCATAGCAACTCCTTATAGGCTACTGTTACTGCAATAAACTCCGCTTCAATTGTAGAAAGTGCAACATACTTCTATAACATTGATTTCCATGCCACAGCTCCCCCTGCAAAAGTAATCAAGTAACCTGATGTAGACTTCCTCGAGTCAACATCTCCAGCCATATCTGCATCTGTGTAACTAGCTAACACAGGTTCTGCTCTTCCAAACACATAAGCATATTTTTATGACCCTCGAAGATACCTAAGAATCCACTTGACTGTAGCCCAATGTTCCTTTCAAGGATTTGAAAGGAAACGACTCACAACTCTAACTACATGAGCAATATCTAGTTGTGTACAAACCATGGCATACATCAAACTTCCAACTGCTGAAGCATATAGAATTCTGGACATTTCTTCCTTCTCTTTATTTGTAGAAAGGCATTCTCTAGAACTCAATTTAAAGTAATTAACAAGAGGACAACTAATCCCTTTTCGTTTGTCCAGTTTAAATCTCTGAAGTACTTTATCAATATACTTCTCTTGTGACAACCATAGTTTCTTGGCGCTTCTGTCTTTGATAATCTGCATGACAAGAATTTACTTTGCTGATCCCAAGTCTTTCATAACAAAAGACTTATCCAGCTTTTTCTTTCAGATAGTTGATTCTAGAAACATTTTTACCAATAATCAACATATCATCCACATAAAGCAATAAAATAATTAAATCATCATCAAAGAATTTCTTCACAAATACACAATGATCTGAAGTAATCTTCTTGTAGCCTTGCTCCCCTATAATAGACTCGAACTACTTATACCACTTTCTTGGTGCCTGTTTTAGACCATATAGATGTAAACGATCTAGAAGGGGGGTTGAATAGATCTTTAAAATTCTTCGTAAAGTTCTACAAAAATCAGAAGTTAATTCACACAAAAACAAGTTAAACAAATTTAAACGCAAATAATAGGGAAGAAGAGCAAACACTGTTTTTATAGAGGTTCGGTGCTAAGACCTACGTCCTCTACCTAAGCTCCCACTTAGGATTTGGCAAATCACTTTACTGTACACTTTTTAGTTTAGTGTGAACTTTTTACAACACACTTGATTTCTAGCTCAAGCTACACCTCACAATCCGATTTGACTTCCGGCACAAATCCTACCTCTTGAATTTCGGCTCAAGCAACCTCACAATCCGATTTGTTTTCCCGGCATAAATCCTACCTCTTAAATTCTGGCTCAAGCAACCCTTACAATTCGATTTGTCTTCCCGGCACAAATCCTACCTCTTGAATTCCGGCTCAAGCAACCCTTACAATTCGTTTTGTCTTCCCGGCACAAATCCTACCTCAGAGTGATTCTACTCTAACCACTCAACTCACCAAGACAATGATTGAAATTATAAATAGCAATTCTCAGTATAGATTAATAGAATTGAATGTACTAAGAGCAATAATATGAGTGATGATCAGTAGCTTTTTGCTATCAAAACTTCTTCCTTCGATCTCTTCATATTTTTCTATTTATTTGCAGGCTTCTGGATCAATATAGACCATGTAGATTTCTACTAGCCGTTGCTTGATATCTCCTAGACGTTGCTTGATGATCTCCTTTCCATTTGTGATTGATTGACTTCATTAGAATAAGATCAGATATAATGCTAATTGACTGGTTCAGATGATAGTCGATTGGAACAAACGTTTTTACTGAATCACTCATCTTCGCTCTTTGATCAGTCGACTGGAATGATTGTAGTCGACTGGAATTAGCCCCACTTTTCAGATATGTTAATTTTCAGTCGATTGGAAATGTTTCTGGTCGACTGGAATGACTCCAACGGATATATTTATCAAAATCTTCCCATAATCTTCAAGTTTGAG
>JAOQMR010000007.1:11624483-11640910 GCA_027563865.1 Erythroxylum pelleterianum
TTCACAATCCGATCAATTCATACTTACAATTAAAATGCCGGAAAATCATGAATGCATGTACCTATGAATAAATGCATGTGAAATAAACATGTTCCTCTACAATCAGAGGCCAGTAGCATGCTCAGTCAGTGAATGCAATGAAATCTATCAGTCTGACTCAATATTACCATAATACCCTTGCTACTAGTAACGGGATGTCGCGAGCATCCACTGTCCAAATGCCATTGGTGCTGGCTATTTCTTCCAAGGAAGGATATATGCAGGAGATATTATGTTTCTCTTAGGTACCCAGATTTTCTTGTGTCCTTTAGGGTTAGTCTTAAAATGATTCATGGTATGATGATGAGATGGCTGATGAAACTTCTTCCTATAAGGAACAAAGTTCTTTTTATACTGAGTATTTTTTTTAGCAAACCCTAATCCACTCTTATCATTAGGGTGCCTGTATCTTCCTAGCATGTCATTCATCTTTCTCGTACTCTCAGTGAATGTTGATAGATTAACTAAAAGACTATTGATCCTTTGTTTCAGCTGATTGATCTCCTCAGATCTATCTACACCTACCTTTTTCTTCATCTCGTCTACTTGTTTTTTTAGGCAGACATTTTCTCTCTCTAATACTTGCGTGTTCTTCAAGTTTTCTACGAACTTTTTCTTTTACAACTTATATTGCTTAAGTATTGCATGAGAATCTTTTAATAATTCTGAATATGCATCTTGTAATTCATTGAAATTAGAGGTTACCTCCTCATCACTTTCTCTTTCGGCTACCAGGTAAATGTTAGCTTGTACTGATGCCTCTGAGTCAGTATCAGATTCGGACGAATCCAAATCTTCCTATGTTGCCATCATGCTTTTCTTATTTTCTCTATTTTTCTTTGATTTTGTTTTCAGCAATGGACATTCAGACCTGTAGTGTCCAGGTTTATTGCATTCATAGCAGATGACAGATGCCTTCTCGTTCTTACCTTCATCTTTGCTATTCTTCTTGAAAGAAAACTCTTTGTTTCCTTTTGCTTTCTTCTTCCACATGCGTCTGGTCTTCCTCGAGATAAAGGATAATTCATCATCTTCTTCGCTTGAATCTTGTTCAGATTAACTGGAGTCGTCGTTCTTGACTTCTTTGATCTTCAATGCTTTCAACGATGAACTTCTCTTTCTCTGAATCTTGAGATTCTTTTGTCCAGCCTTCAATGTTATAGACTTATCCTGTCTGGGTTTATCTTCTGCATCAAGTTCCACTTCATGTATCTTCAAGGATCTAAGCAATTCATCAAGCTTTAACACGCTCAAGTCCTTGGCTTCTTATATTGCGGTGACTTTAGGTCTCTATCTTTTCGGTAGGCTTCTGAGAATCTTTCGAATGTGATCTTGATTATCATAAGTTCTCACGAGAGCTTTAAGTCCATTGACGATAGTTTGAAATCATCCAAACATATGATCGATATACTCTTCTTCCTTCATTTTGAACAGCTCATACTGGTGTACAAGAATGCTTACCTTGGATTCCTTTACTTGATTGGTGCCTTCGTGTGCGATGGATAGAGTACCCCCACATCTCATTCACAGTGTCGCATATGTGAACTTTATCGTATTCACTTCTGCTTAGGGCACAACTTAGAAAGAACTTGGCTTTTGAATTCAGCTGGAATCTTGCTTTTTGAGCAGCTGTCCATCTGGTACATGGAATGGCATTCCCTTCATCATCCATCAGCATATACGGTCCATTCCCTATAATCTCCCAAAGATAAATATGAGTAGATTCAATAAAGAGCCGCATCCTGTCTTTCCAGTAATGGTAATCTTCACCATTGAATGCAGGAGGTCTAGTGACAGAGGCACCTTCAGCAATATAAACGTGTGATTCTGCCATGGATCTTTATCCACACTTTGTAACGGTAGTTCTTGGACACCGAGATCTGATACTAATTGAAGTAAATCACATGTTAGTACAAACTTTACGTTTAATATACAAAATGCACAAGAAGGGGGGTTGAATTATGTATCCTTTTTGTGAATACAATCCCCTTTTCAAATTTTTTTTGAAAACTTGCTTTTTCCAATTTCTTTGAAAACAAACTATTGAGTAAGAATATCACGATGTATTGCAATTAACTTCTAAGTACTTGTATAAAACAATAGAAATTAAAAGTAGAGAGTTAAAGAGTAGAAGTTGACAAAGCAGTTTTATCCTGGTTTACCCCAAACCATGGGCTACGTCCAGTCCTCAGAATCCTTTCTGAGATTTCACTATTCTTCTCAAAAGTACAAGTATTCTTTTCGCAGAGCCTTTTATAGCAAGTATTATTTTTCTCACTTAGCCTCTTCAGGCTCTCAGCTTTTCCTCTCTCTTTACAGAAAGATATTGCGAGCTTTGTTACAGAAAATGATAGCTCTAGTGTTTCGCACAACAAATGTTTAAGATCACTATATCAAATCGCTAAGCTTTTTCGCTAACTTTAAAATCACTAACTTTCAAAATCTCTAACTCTTTCAGTCTTCGACTCCGACTCGTATTTATAGCCTTTGTATTTAACTGCTTCTTGATAAGTGTTTCTTTCTTCTTGTTTCTTGATCTTTGAAGAAACAGTTATTCAGTTGAGTTCTATAACTAATTTAAACTGATTAACCATTTGACGTAGTATCGGGTCTTCATCTTCGTATTACTTCCGTCTTAGTTTGTTTCGTCTCACTTTTGCTTCCGCTTCGTCTTACTTTTGCTTCAGCTTTGTCTTACTTTCTTTTGTCTTAGTTTCACTTTCGCTTCGTCTTACTTTCTTTTGTCTCACTTCTGCTTCGTCTGACTTTCTTCCGTTTCGTCTTACTTTCACTTCCGCTTCGTCTTATTTTTGCTTCTGCTTCTTCTTACTTTCTTCCGTTTCGTCTTACTTTTGCTTTCGCTTCGTCTTACTTTTGCTTCCACTTCGTCTTACTTTCTTTCATGTTACTTTCTTCCGCTTCGTCTTCCTTTCTTTCGTCTTACTTTCGCTTCTGCTTCGTCTTACTTTTGTTTCCGCTTCGTCTTACTTTTTAAAATTATCATTATTTGATTTTCATCAAAATTATTAATCGTGAAGTCATTTTGAATTAATAGGAGAGACCATCCAATCTTTATTATAAGGGGAATAGGCAACAAAATTACTTCCTAAATAAGCCATAAGGAGTGCATCAATTCCAACTAGGGCCATAAACCTCCTCTTCCAATCAGGTATATCTCTGGAAGACTTAGTTAAGTCTTTTGATGCTAACACTCTGTAATTTCAATATGATGTGGAACTATTTAGCAAGATACAAAATCAAACATCCAAAACTTGGAAAGCTAGATGGGTCAGATGGCGGTGGCTATCAACTGCCTAGAATCACAAAGTGAGGGGAAGCTTCCATCTCAACCCGAGGTGAACCCAAAGAAGGTTAGTGCAATAACTTTAAGAAGCATAAAAGAGCTTAAGGTTTCTAAGAGGACCCTATCAAGAATAACCAACGAAGAAGAGATCAAGACAGATTTGAGAAATGAAGGAAATCCATCGTCTAGCACAAAGGTAACTTTGAAAGCCATAATATAGTTAAAAATAACCCTCCACCTTTTCCTAGCAGATTAGAAAAATCGAATAAGGAGGAAAAAGATAAGGAGATATTATAAATTTTTCAAAGGATAGAAGTGAACATACATTTATTAGACGTAATCAACAAAGTGCCTAGGTATGCAAAATTAGTTAAGGAATTATGTATCAATAAAAGAAAGCTGAGAGTTGATGAGAAAGTAATGATGGGTGAGAATGTTTGTATTATCTTTAAGAAGAAGATAACTTTGAAACTCAAGGATCTAGGCATGTTAACTATTCCTTATAAAATGGAACACTGTGATTAAAAGAGTTATGCTAGATTTAAGATCATCAACCAATGTTATGCCTCGTTCAATATATGTTTCTTTAAATTTAGGACCTTTAAAAAAGATAAGAGTTATTATACGAATTAGGAAAATAGATTAATTAAGGCAACAACAGCATAAGGTCGGGTCATTTAACCTAGGTTATGCTATCCCTAATGATTTGAAACCAATTAAAAAGGCAACAATTACGGATTGTATCCCTAATGATCCAAAACCATTAGTTACCACAAATGAACCTCAATATAACAATTATGGATTATATTGAAGATTCTAGCAATGGGTTTGATGGCATGTCAAACCAACTAAAATAAATTCCTACTCTATAACACTTAAGCAAGTAAAGTGGTGAATAGGGTCGAACCATAGAGGTCAATGTAGTAATTGTTTATTTGTGTGGAAAAAAGTAAAAATAAAATAAAAATATAAAAAGAATTGATTTGGGGATGATTAACTTTAAAACGCGAAATCATGCAGGAAGAAATTAAAAATAAAGATTAAAAATAATATAAAGAAAAGCCTAGCCAAGGTACTCTCCCGTTTGACACTGTAATTCGATCATATACTCAAAAATATAAATTTTGTTCATTCTTATGGACAAAGTTATAGCAGACATTGAACAACACATATCGACCAATTCATTCGTTCGATAACCCCGAGTAAAGCTCCACATATTATTACTCTAACCAACTAGACTATTCCCGAGTAAAGCTCCGTATAATATAATCTATGGCAGCAATAGGCTCTAATGGACCTTTGTCTTAGCCAACAGAATCGGAAAAGCCGCAATCTATTTAGACTAAATTATTTAATCTCATTAATTTCTTAATTGAAATTAATTCGCCACTTCAATAGACAGTAATCACAGATTAACTAATCTATTCGGCAATTTATTACCAAGTCAATTAATTAACAGGCCTCATTAATCAACAAACTCGACAATAATAAATCGATTAAAGCGCAGAGATTAAACAAACATAAGAGATGGATGAAAACAATTAAACTAAAGGAATCTCACGAACTACATGAATCAAACGTAAAGTACCTTGTCTAGTGCTAAAAGATTAGTCACGCATAACTCTATTCAAGGACAATGTTTTTAAAGGAGAGTCGTTGTCTTTGCCTTCCCTCCACCAGAAGCTACTGTCGCACTCTCTATCTACTGTGGCTGATTTGACAAATTAATGTTGGAATTCTTCACCATTGGATGCACGCACAACGTTTGACCAAACCAGCTCCAACTTTCTTGAAAAACATGTCTTTCTCTCCCGGTCCACGCCTCCTTTAATGTGATAAAAATAATCCCCCAAGCTGCTGTCACCGTCCACTCCTCTTTTTTCCAAAAACCTACACTTTTCTCTCAAACACGTACTCCCCTCCTTCCGAATCTAGGTCTTCCTTTTCTTTTTTCCCAAAAGCTACTGCCGTCTAGAATCCCCTCGTCAGTCCCCTATCCTTAGGTTTTCTTCTCTCATTCAATGAAGTGGGCCCCCTCTAATGGTCTTTTGTTTTAATGAACAAAGTGGGGCCCAATTAAATGTGAAAGAAGACTTCAATGGCTTCAGCATAACTTGACTTCGTCAACAAAGAGGGCTGTATTATTGAGGCCCAAATCTCAAGGTAATCAAGTCAAAATTCGCAGGTAGTAATCTACCAGCACTGTGTTACCTTCAACATGATCATATTGAAATCTTCAATTCTAGATTAGTCAATTTCACTCCAAATTGCATCACTTTGGTATTTCATCACCTAGAACATACAAAGACACAAATTACCATAGAAACACAAATAAAATGTCACAAAGGCCTACCAAAAGAACATAAAACACAAAGAATTAACATGACAAAATGCAAGTTATCAGGGTTCATACATAAAAATTTAACGAAAACGAGAATAAATATCATTTATATAAGAAAACCCAAATTCATAAGTATAGGATAATATAATCAATCCCTAAAGAGAGAAAGAACAAAAAAAACAATGAAAGAAATGCTTAAACGGGTTGTTCGGCGTCGATTTCACCTCTAAATTTGCACCGAGAAGCTATCCCTCTATAGGTCTCCAAAATAATGGAGCTTTTCCCGTTATCTTCTTCAAAATCGATAGCTCACACTCAAAATGCTTCTTCCAAATGAAACATGTGTGTTTTTGACGATAACACAATGTTTTTATACTAAACATTAGGGTCGATGAGCTTACCATTTCTCACGGGCATGCATGATGGCAACACACTTTTCATGGGCATGACAAGGTGTGTCACACCCATTATGGACTCTCATGGCCATGACTAATTTGTCGTGGCTGTGAGACTTATCTTATGGCATGACAATTTCCTTCTTCAATTCTTTTGGCTTTTTCATGTCTTCTCTTATTCTATTCCTTGTTCTTCTTGCTCCATCAAGACAAGTGATTGTGATTCTCAAGGAAACAACTCAAATATAGTGCTTTCAACTCACTTTAGATTCTTCCCTTTTGAATTATACCTACAACCAAATATGAACTAAAATGAATGTCTTAAGCATTTCATCACATTAATCACTAAGTGTTTTGGAACAAATATGTAATCAATAAAGCACATATCATACACAAAGTTTCCAACTCCTTCTACCCCTAAAACCAGTGGCCAATTTGAGTTTCCAATCGAGAAATTATGTCGATCTTGGAGAAAATAATTGAGCCTAATAGAAAGGATTGGAGCATGAGGCTAGAAGATGATTATGGGCTTACAGGTGACTTATGAGACACTAATTAGGATGTCCTTATATAGATAAGTGTTTTTGAAATCATGTCATATTCTGATGGAACTACAACATAAAGCATATTGAGTTATAAAGCGATGAAATATGAATTTTAAGGATGTAGAAGTATATAGGATGTTACAATTGCAAGAGTTGGAGGAGATCCAAAATGACTCTTATCAAAATGCAATGATATATAAAGAAAAGACCAAAGCTCTCTGTGATAAAATGATCTCGAGGAAAAGCTTTGTTACAGGTCAAAAAGTGCTTCTCTATCACTCTGGACTTAAATTATTCCCAGGTAAGTTATGTTCTTATTAGGTTGATCCATTTGTGGTATCTGATGTCTTTCCTTTTAGCGTAGTAGAGATACAGAGTTTGAAAACAAAAAAAGGCATTCAAAGTGAATGGTCATTGCCTGAAGTCATACTATGAAGTCTTCCAAAAAGAGAATGTGAAAGCGATGATGTTTAAAGATGTAAATTGCATCACTTGAAGAGTGCAACATAGAGTCGAGCCAACAATACGAAACAATGGGACTACTTGGGAGGCAACCTAAAGGAAGTTTGTTCCATTTCATTTACATTCTCGTATTCATTGTTTTTGTGAATGCTCCATTTCTTACAATTAATGTTACATTAGGGACAATGTAAGTTTTAAGTGTAGGGGTGGGGATTTTAGTTTGTGATTGGACAATATACATTATCTTTAGAAGAGTAGTGACTAGTGGGTAGACACGAGTCAACGAAATTTTGAGCCTTTATAGACTGACACATTCAAATCAGTCACATTGTCTTCTGTTCATATATGACCTTTATGAAATGTATATCTTTACTTTGCTTTGATTTTCTATTCGAGGCCACATTTTTATCACATCCATTAACATGACAATGACATAGGCATTCTTTGGTTTATAAGCTACATTAGTCAAATAGCCTACCTATTGATATGATTTGTCCTTTTATTAAGCCCCTTTGAGGTTTATCAACTTTTCTTTTTATGGTAACCTTATTACATGTTTTTACCTTAATTAAATTTCCTAATTAAGCCTTAAAGCTGATGGAGCATTTATAATTACCGATGTTTGAGGATGCACAAGGTATAAGTGTTTGGTGTGCTTATATGTGGGTTGGTTGTAATTGTAAGGACATCATTTTATCTCTTATCAACAAATTCCAATATTGATGTAGCTTCTTTAAATTTTTATTTAAAAAAAGAGAAAAAATAAAAAATAAAAGAAAGAATAATATGTTTAAATAAAATTATCAAGGAGAAAATGCATTTGTGTTGTAAATTTATTAATAATTATTCTTCCTTCTTATAATTATGAATAATAGATTCCTATTAGGTTTTTTTTGTTGTTATTGTTCTTACTGTTGACTTTCTTCTTAAAGTTGTATGGAAAGGGCGATTTGATTATGATGTGAATGAGGGAGATGTTGTTTTGAAGTGTCACTCCTTTTGCTTACAAAGTATTGTTTATTTTCAATTTTTGTGAATGATTTGTGCTTTATATGGTTTATTGTGTGAAGGCTTGAATTTAAGTTGTGGAACATATTTTTTGCATACATCATAGCTAATGGTACTTATGTTGAGTGAATCTTAGCTTCTGTGCTTGATGTTATATTGAATGTTTTCCTTGCTTTACTAGTTTTGATGGATTTTGTACTACACTATCTAAATACATCTCACCTTAACCTTTGGCCTCATTACAACCTTAAAAAGTCCTTTGATTTATGATTAAGCATGTGAATCCTAGTGGTATCAAAATTTGTCAAAACATGATCAAACGAGTGTCGAACGCCTAAAAAATCTTCTATAAAAATCTCCATAATCCTTAATCATATCTACAAAGATAACATCATATAGCTTTGAAAAGTTGATGGTGCATTCCAAAGTCCAAATAGCATCTGTCTATAGCAAAGGTTCCATAAGGAAAAGTGAGCGTAGTTTTCTCTCACTCTTCCAAAAAAATAAAAACATGATTGTACCTTGAATATCCATCAAGGAAACAATTGAATTTTTGTTTAGCCAATCTTTCAATCATTTGATCTATGAATGGTAAAGGAAAGTGATCCTTTTTAGTCAAAATGTTAATCTTTATATAATCACTACATACCCTCTAACTTATGACTGCTTGATTAGATATTAACTCACCCTTAACACTTTCCATCACTATTATCTCTCCTTTCTTAGGTACATATTGTACTAGACTCAATCATTCACTATTCAAATAAGACCTATATCTAAAAACTTTACTACCTCCTTCTTAACCACTTTTTTCATATGAGGGTTTAATCTTCTTTTTCTCCCCTTTATTACCTTCCAACCTTCATCAAGATTGATCCTATACATCATCATAATAGGAATTACGCCAGTTATATTTGAAAATTGCCATCCCATGGCTCTTAACCTCTTTCTAATTATTTCTATCACTCTCTTTTCTTTTTCCCCATCCAACTTGTTTGAAATTATGATGCGTAGAGTATGAACCTCGCCTAGAAAGTTATGTTTAAGGTGTGTGGGTAATGGTTTCAAATCTAGAGTGGGTGGTTTCTTAATGGAAGGTAGGTATGGGTGTTTCCGTCCTTATTAAGATTTCCTGTTTTGATTTCTCACCTAATCCTCATCCTTCTCTAACTCTTCATCATCTTCATCATCCTCAACATCAATGTCTTCTTTATGGTTCTCCTTTTGCTCTTTTACACACTCATCGACTATATCAATTTTCATGCAAGTGTTGCAATCCTTCAGATTCTTCAATACCATACTCATGTTAAATTGAACCTACTTATCACTAATCCAAAGAATCATTTTTCATTCATGTACTTCCATCAGTTCTGTTCCTGTATTCATTAATGGTCTACCAAGAATTAATCGACAATTTCGATCCTCGATAAATTTTAACACTACAAAATCTATTATAATAACAAAATTTTCCATTTGACTAGCATATCCTCCATTATGCCAAATTGTTTGTTTATTGATTGATTCGCCACATAAATAAGCATGGACGTTGGCTTCACATCTCTTAACCCCAATTTCCTAAAAATAGAAAAAGAAGATTAATACTTACACTTATGTCACATAAACACTTAGAAAATTCTAGAAAATTCTAAATTACCAAATACATAGGGTATAGTAAAACTCCCTGGAACTTTCAATTATGAGGGCTTGTGGCTGTTAATTATAGAGTTATAATTCTTCATTAAAGAGACCATTTGATTGTCCTCCCACGTCTACTTGTTTAATATGATATATTTGAGAAAATTCACTTACTTGGGCATGTTTTCCAAAGCTTCCATAAAAGACAAGGTAATTTGCAATTTCTTTAACTTCTTTAAAAATTTTGCAAATTGAGTGTCAATTTAATTCTTTTTCAGCCTTTGTGGAAATGGTATCTTTAGAACATATGGAAGGGGTGAGATATATGGTGGTCCCTCCTTCTTATCTTCCTTCTTATCCTCCTTCTCTTGTCTTCCTTCTTGGTGGGCTAAACCTTATTTTAGGTTGGTTCTTCCAACTCTTTCCCACTTCTAAATGTTATGGCCTTCATTTTCTCCCTTGGATTAGAGTTTGCATTGCTGGAGAGACTCTCCATACTTTTTATGAACAACGTGTTTATTATTTTCCCTACTTGAACCACCAAATTATAGAAGAAAGAAGCATTATTCTTTGCAATCTTATCGAACTTAGGATCCATCCTCTTCCAAATCCAATATTAACATGTGAAATTGGAAGTTAGTACATCCATTAGCTTGTCAATCTTTTATTCTTGTAGCCCACACCTATCTTATTGAAATCTTGATAGGCTTTATATTCTCATGTAATTTCAAACATTATTAGACCAAGAGAAATTTGGGTGGTTCTTCTACCTAGGATTTTAGGTATTTGAGTAAAGGTTATTTGTACTCTTATAAAATTTATTTACTTCATATTGTTATTGTCTATTAGGAAATAATCAACTGTAATATAACCTTCTTAATCACAAAATTCGCATCCATGTTATATCACCTTTAGTGGGTTAGGAGAAGTGGCGTTCAAGTTATTTATTTGATTGGCAAGGTTTGATATTTCAGCTTATAATATTGTCACTGAATCAACAATAAGCACTCCCTTCTAATCTTTGAAGGTTGGTTATTATTTGCTCCTCTTTGATGTCTACAGATAGCTATTATTTGCCATCTCTTCCTATAAATCTTTTGCAGTATCTACTTTCATTCTGATTAATAAACCACCGACTACTACATCATTGGTACCTTTTACGGGTGGATTGAATCTATTATAAAAGGTTTACAATAGAAACTCATTAGGTAAGTTTTGGTGCAGGTGCTTCTTTGTAATTCCTTAGATCATTCCCAAGCTTTGTACAATGATTCCCTGTCACTTTATTAGAAATTTGTTATCTCCTTAATGATCTTTGTCGTATTCAATAAGGGAAAGTACTTAGCAAAAAAGGCTTGTACAAACTATTTATATGTCTTTTTGGGCCAAGAGAATTTAGCCATGCCTTGGCCCGATCTTTAAACGTAAACGAAAATAGCCTTACATTAGTTAGATCCTTTGATAACCCACTATATCTAATTTTCCAAATGAGCATTTGCATCCTTATTAGTTAGTCTATAAAATTGGGCATTCGTTTGTAACATGCTTAACAAGGTTGGTTTAATTTCAAAATTATTTACCTACAATAGTGTCCCTACGATCCCCTATTAATTAGCATTAAGTCTCAACCTTATAAAGTCCATAAGGGATCTTTATTGCCCTTCATAGTTCCTTCTTAGGGATCTTTCTATAACTATTGGGCATCTCACTTTTTGAATTTTGTTTTTTTAGTGATGTTAGAAACTTATGTATCTTTGAGTTTGAACTCCTTATTATTCTTGTGTTCATAAGAAAAATGTTAAAATTCCTTAAAGAAAAGTAACTTAAATTGCTCTGGATACTAAATTTACAATCTCTGACATCGACACGAAAAAATTGTTTATTTGATTTTTTTTTTAAAATCTATCTATACCAAAAGTATACGAGTCGTATCATTATATTATAAACAACATCATTCCTATGAAGAATATTATTAGTCACCTAATCATTTTTGTATCATTTTGTTTAAGGTAAACAATATAATAAGTGTAGTTAGAAAATCAACTAAACGAGATAACATTGACAATTGAACAATTAACAAAGTAGCAATGAACTCATGATTAATTAATGATAACAACTTAGGAATTACTTCTATCCTTGTTTTGTTTTCACCTCACCTTCTTAATTTAATAATACTTGATCCTAGATATCCAATAGTTATGATTACCTTTCTTTCAAGATCTTACTAAGCAATCGCAATTAAAATAGATAAAAGTTAAATTGTGACCTCCCAATCTCTCAAAACTCTTCCTAACTATCTAATTGAATTTGAATCAATCCTATAGGTAAATAACAAACAATTATGATCTCTTTTCAATTGCCTATTAATTTGATTTTTATAGGTCTATTACAGTACCAGCTCTTGCTGTGAAACATAACATAGATATTTCAACTAACCTCTAGATTCATACCAAAGATTAAAACAATAACGACCACAAAGTATGTTTTTATCAAATCGAGAACATAAAAGTTTAACAAAACAATTCAAGATTAATTACTAAAACAAATTTAGTAATTCATAGCTAAAATAAATCTACAAATTTTCATAATCAACATTCAATAACAAGGAAAGAAAAGTAAAATTAGAAGATTAAATCTTGGACATATTCTTCTTCTTTTCCTTGAGCTAGAAAATTCTATAGCTTTATTCTTTTAGAATTTTTGCCTCTTTGATGTCTTTATTAGATGTTCTAGTCCCCTCTTCTTATATTTTTGTTTGCCTTAAATATTTCTTAATCCTCCTAAGGATCCTTCTATGAAAAAAGGCAATCATAGTCCAATAGTTATGATTACTTTTTTCAAGATCTTACCAAATAATCTCAATTAAAATAGGTAAAAATTAAATTGTAACCTCCTGATCTCTCAAAACTCTTCCTGACTATCAAATTGGATTTGAAAGAATCCTATAGATATCTAACAAACAATTAAGATCTTTATTCAATTTCCTATTAATTTGATTTTTATAGGTCTATTACAGTATTAGCTCTTGCTGTGCAACATAACAAAGATATTTGAACCTAACCTCTAAATTCAAATCAAAGTTTAAAACAATAACCACGATAAAGCATGTTTCTATTAAATCGATAACATAAAAGTTCAACAAACAATTCAAGATTAATTACTAAAACAAATTTGGCAATTCATAGCTAAAATAAGTCTACAATTTTTCATAATCAACATTGAATAACAAGGAATGAAAAGTAAAAAGTATAAGGTTAAATCTTGGACGTATTCTTGTTCTTGTCCTTAAGCTAGAAAATTCTATAACTTTATTCTTTTAGAATTTTTTCCTATTTTATCTCCTTGTTATACGTTCTAGTCACCTCTTCTTATATTTTTGTTTGCCTTAAATACTTCTTAATCCTCCTAGGGCTCGTTATACGGTTTCCTCACTTGTTTATATTCAAAAAATAGCCTGACATCATCAAAAATACAAAAAAAACTCGTAACAAAGAAATTCTTCCTTTACATAATTATGCACATTTTATATGATTGTGATAGAGGCTCCTCAACTACTCCAACTTAAATCCTACGTGATAGTGCACAATTCTCTTTCTCCATCTTCTTCTTCTTCAACTTTTCTTTAAGTTTCCTATCTCAATTCATCATTTAAACATATTAAACTTTTCCTAAAAATGCATTAAGATCAAATTTTTGACCTAATAAAAAATCATCTAAAAAACACACAAAATAATTAAAAACCATAAATCAAAGTCCTAAAAACATGATTATCACCCAAGAAAACACCTAATAACACATTCTACAACCTAGAAATCATACTCTAAAACACACATATTAATTGGTTGGTGGCAGGTTGTTCCATTTTTGTTGTTCTACACATATTTTGAATTTGATTGTGAAGGACAGGTTAGAGATGATAAAGGTAGAAACATATTTAATTTAGGATAATGTAGTATATTGGAGTGTGACACCTAAAAGAGTTGAAAATTTTGAAGATACTGCATGATAACTATGCATTTCGAGGACTAAAAAGTTGATATTAGATTGTCATACCAGATGGAGCTAAACCTTTAAGATGTTAGAGTTGACAATCTTATAGGTTAAGGTGTTAACTAGGTTAAGACAAAGGGATTCTTAGTACAATTGTATCCCTACAGAAAAGCAATAGGATTTGGCTAAAGAATTGTGTGCAAAATTGGAAATATTTTATGCTACTACTCAATAGTTATTGGGAAAAAATATCCAACTTTGCATAATTGCTTTACCAATATGTGTGAGATCAAGAAAGATTTTTCTAATTGGACGTTTGATTCTAATGAGGTGATCTAAGTTATGGCAAAGCAGGTGATAGAGACACTAAATTCTTACCGGTACAATTTGTTTAATGATCATCAACTTAGATTGGACAAAATTCAATACCTTAGTGGTTTAAGTTTTCAAGTCTAGCTTCAAGTTTAGGTTTGGAATCTTTTTCTAAGAGCAGTTTTATACTCTCATTTACATAGTTCATGAAAGAAAAAAAGGGCTAGGACTTCTTATAGTATGATGGAATTAGACAAATATTTGCCAAAAGATTATGCTACTGAAGATGAATGTATGAAGTTCGATGTATTGTAATGGTAGAACAACCATGAAAATAATTTTTCAATCATACACGACTTTATAATATTATTGTGGAAGCTCTTATATATGCCCAAATTTGGTTAGATGATGAAGATATTAAGGATCAACTATTTTCCTTATGATATATCAATTTTGTATATTTTTAATGACATTATCTTATACATATTTTTATATTAATATAACCACATGTACTAATGTAGAGGTGACTAGTCATTCAACTGAAAAAAATTTCATAAAAAAATTCAATGATGAAGGTATATTTAATTGTTTATTAATTATTATCATGTGCTTAATATTCATTTAATGCAATTATTACAGTACTAGACATTATTTAAATAGTAGTGTTTCTGCAAGCGGCTGCAATTGTGCAAATTATTGATAATCCTAATTTTAACAATTAGTTATCCCCTTCCCTGTATTACAAGTTTGTTATCTTTAATTTTTGTTTCTGGAATTACTTATTTTTCATATGAATGCATTAGTTTTTTGTGATTAAAGATATAATTACTTGTGAGTTTTGGATTTTTTGAAAATTCTTAAATTCAATATGTACTCTATAGTCTCTAACCTCTACTCACCAAGACTCCAACATTAGTTGATAATTTCATTTCGACTTTTTTGTAAATTTTATCATTAAAAAATTAGATAATATTAGCACGATGATAATCTTTTGTTTTGATAATATGAACTTTTTTATTTACTTTCTTTAAAAATGAATTTAGTTTCAACTTATTCATTTTATCAATTTACGTACATTTAATACATACGTTCATCGAAAAAATTATTTTTCATTAAGCAATTGTCCTAATTAATGAATGTTGCATTTCTTATATATAACCTTTTTATTCACTTCCTTTAAGAATAAATTTAGTTTTAACTTATTCATTTTATCATTTTATATATACATTTAATATACACATTCGTTAAAAAACTGATTTTTCGTTAAACAATTGTGATAATTAAATAAATGTTGCATTTCTCGTATCTAATCTTTTTTTATTCACTTCCTTTAGAAATGAATGCATTTTCAACTTATTCATTTTATCATTTTATGTACGTTATATATATACAATCACTAAAAAAGTTTTTTTATTAAGCAATCATACTTTTTAAATGAATGTTGCAATTCTCATATATAATCTTTATTGTTCACTTCCTTTAAAATTGAATTTTGTTTCAACTTATTCATTTTATTTTATGTATGTTTCATATATAAATTCATTAAAAATTCATTTTTCATTAAGCAATTATACCAATTAAATAAATGATGCATTTCTCACTTATAATCTTTTTGGTTCACTTCCTTTAAAAAATAACTTAGTTTCAACTTATTCATTTTATCATTTTATGTATGTTTAATATATATATATTCATTAAAAATCATTTTCATTAAACTAATTAAATAAATGTTGCATTTCTCATATATATTATTTTTTGTTCACTTCCTTTAAAAATTAACTTAGTTTCAACTTATTCATTTAGAAAACTTTATATATACATTTTAAAAATATAAACATAAAATTATTTTTAAAAATTAAAAAGGTCTAGGCTTGAGCTCGATCAAGCTTCAAGCCTCATGCTATTTGAAGCCAATTCAGATTGGGCTTTGAGCTCAAATTGATCAGTCCTCGACAGGGTTTTGGCTCGGACCTGGACTGAGCTCGGTTTAGCCCACTACCAAGCCTACTGAGAACTAGTTCCTAATCTTTTTCGACATTTTAATAAATAGGCTTGATTAATAAAAACTCTGTTATCTGTATACGTGGCTCTGCTTTTATAAAAATGTTTGGCTACTTTATAATGCTCGAAGGGTTTCTTCGTTTATGTTCATCTCTTTCATATTCTTGAGTTTGATATAATTTGTTTAATTTTAAATATTAGTAATAAAAACGTAATGTATTCATTATTTAAATACGTCATTTATTTATGAATTATTGAATATATTGTATTTGAAAATAAGATAAGGGATTTTATATTGTTCAAGTACAAATTGTAGCGCCCCTTACCTTAGAGTACCCACCGGAACACCCGTAGGTCATTCCGGTACATACCCTACGATAAGAGACCACTACTGA
>JAOQMR010000007.1:11649981-11688671 GCA_027563865.1 Erythroxylum pelleterianum
ATTGAAAAGGGCTTATGCCCTATTTGATTATGGTCTTCCGCATATTGTGTTTTATGATTCAAATATATATATATATATATATATATATATATATATATATCAATTTTGATTGAGTGAGTGCTTTAGCACGCCACCCTCGCGGGGCACGGACTCGGATATCACAGTCGATGTCGGGTTCGGGTCGCGCAGGAGTGGGGCGCTACATGTCATTTTCACCACCGGTGAAAATATTTCGTCAGAGTCAATATCCTTCTTTTGGCTGAATCCTTTGACTACTAATCTTGATTTGAATCGAGGATGGTCGTTGTGTTCTTCATACTTGATTCTGAACACCCATTTATTCTTCAATGCTCTTTTGCCTTCTGGCAACTTCACCAGTCTGAATGTTTTATTCTCATGCAAGGATTTCATCTCACCTTGCATTGCTTCTTTCCATTTCTTCTTGCGTTCATTTCATGGCTTCATCAAAGTTTTCTGGTTCTCCCCTGTCAGTCAGCATTACATATTGATCAACTGGATATTTAGTAGATGGTTGTCTATTTCTACTAGATCTTTGTAATGGGACTGTAGAATCTTCAGGTGCTGGTGGTTGAATGTGAACACCATCATCATCCTCTGGTTCAACTTCATTGGGGGCATCTGCATTATTAGCTTTTAGCTGATCATTCTGCACTTCACTTCTAACTTGTCTAGGCACCACTGTTGGAGGATTCAATCGGAAGCTTGTTGAGTCATCATCGAAGCTTGGAACTTTCTTCTCCACCTTGTTGATATCTTCAACAATTTGATCTTCAACAAACATAACATCACGACTCCTGATAAGTCTTTTCTGCACCTGATCATAAAACCTATAGCCAAATTGATCTTGACCATAGCCAATGAATACACATTGTCGTGTCTTGACATCAAGGCTTTTCCTTTTATCTTTGGGAACATGGACAAAGGCCTTGCAACCAAAGACCCACAAATGATCATAGAAAACATCCTTTCCTGACCATACCTTTTCTGGAACTTCATATTGGAGAGGAACACTTGGTGAACAATTTAATGCATACACAACTACAAGCAAAGCTTCACCCCAAAATGTCTTAGGCAACTTTGAATGTGAAAGTAGACATCTGACTCTTTCCATCAAAGTCCTGCTCATTCTCTCAGCTACGCCATTCAATTGTTGTGTTTTTGGTGGTGTCATTTGATGTTGAATACCTTGCTCCTTACCGTAAGCATCAAATAATCCGATGTACTCTCTGCCATTGTCTGTACAGATGCACTTCAGCTTCATCCCAGTTTGTCTCTCAACTGAGGCATGAAATTGTTTAAACACATCTAGCACTTGATCTTTAGTCTTCAGAGTATAGGCCCATGCTTTCCTGGAATGACCATCGATAAAAGTCACAAAGTACTGTGCGTTACCAAGTGACTTTGGCAATGGTCCACACAAATATAAGGAATCAGATCTAGAACATTCTTCATTCTAGATGGAGGGGAATTCTAGAAAAAAAAACTCTGTTTTGTTTAACTCTGTTTTGTTTCTCTGCTAGACAATCTGCACATTTCTTCTGATGTATCTAGTTTAGACTAGATAGCATATTCTTTTTTACAAGCTGAGTCATCCTTTTCTCACCAATGTGGCATAGTCTTTTATGTCACAAATCAACTGTATTATCATTCTCCACTGTATTGACAACATCACTAGAGAGCTTTGCCTGCATCATATACAATCTTGAGTGCTTCTGACCTCTGGCCACTACTAAGGAGCCTTTAGTAAGCTTCCATTTTCTGTTTCCAAAAGTATTTTGGAAACCTTCATCATCTAGTCGGTTTACAGAAATCAAGTTCAGACGTGTATCAGGAATGTACTTGACATCTTTCAGCAATAGTCTTGAACAATTCACTGTCTCTAAAGAAACATCTCCTTTTCCAACAATGTTTGACAGATTTCCATTTGCCACGTGTGATGCACGTGCCTGCCAAGTTGATCGTCTATGTGCACTGTGCACGTGTTAGGTGCGTGTGGTCTTCGTCGCCTCTAATTATCGGGGCAATTTTTAGCTAGTTTCTGGTCAGGTTTTCACCCTCCCAGGCTCGTTTCAAACTATTTTTCAAGACTAAACACTTGCATATCACTTTCAAGCAACAATAAGCAAGAAAAAAATCGAAAAACGGGACTTTATTATCCGAAAACCTTATGGAGAAAAATAAAAAATCTTCGTTTTTTGTCATCTGATCACGTAACTGCTCTAATACTACGTATAATACGTAACTAAAGTAACGTAACAGAGACTTTAGTTATGTATTTCAAATCAAACGTAAAAGGAAAATAACGAATAAATGCGAAAAATAGCCGATTTTAATTCCATGACTTTGAATGAGCGTTCTGAGGCCGAATCGAGCTCGAATCCACGACCACTTTCACGTGATCTACTCACCAAGATGTTGTTAACATCTTTCAACAATTTTATCAAAACGTAAGCCTCTGAATGAGTAAAAGTAACTTTACGTTCACGAATGACATGAGCAACTGCAAGAGACCTTAACTTCTTTATATAAAATCTATATCGGGGCTTTCCATCATAGACTCAATATGGGTCTGGTCCACACTGATCATGTTCTATTTTTCTTCTAAACTTTAGGCCATCAATCTAGATCATTTATTAGGTCAATTGATTATCTTTATCTAAATCAAATTTATGTAACTTAACTGATAAGTTATTAAAACCGTTAAAATGTGGTTAATTGTTGTTCACTAAATAAGAAAACTTCTAACATATGATATTATAGTTAAGTTACAAGCGTTCGTTCTTATAGCATGATCAAAATCTTTTATCTTCTATGCCAGCATATAGCATTTTCATGTATGCTTTTCATAATGTAGGATCGGATTGCTAAAGTATAATTAATTTTAACCGATGTTTGTACTTTTCATATATAATTTTGACAGTCAACCATCTAGGGTTTAATAAGCTTTTACAACTGTTCGATTGTTCTTTTACAAAATAATCATTCGTTTTCCATCTATTCCATTTTGATACAGAACGTTAAAATAAAAAATATATATCGTAATTTATTAGTACTATGTATTATTTATAATTTCCAACAATTAGGGAAAATTATGTTATAATCTTCAATATTAATTGGATGATTTATAGCAAATGTGCCATTGCCAGTTATATTAAATATGGACCGTATGTTTATGTAATTTATATTAAAAATAAGATGAAAAATCAGAGTTGTTGTGAGTTTTATTTATATTTGTAAATGTAGGTCTCTCGTCTTGTGGCCAAAAATCACATATCTCGTCAAACAGTTCAAAATTTCTAATTAAATGAACCCTTGGAAAGAAAACATTTGAGAGAACCGGAGGCTTCAATAAACTGATCTAGAGAGAGAAAAAGAGAGAGAGAGAGAGACTGAAATAAATGATCAAGTTGTTGGGAATTATTGACATTCCTGCATCCTAATAAAAGTACATATATATTTTTTGAGGACATTCTCAGCTTACAATACATGAAGGATTTCATCAACCTCGAGATTCTTACAGCCAGTTAAGCGAGATCTGATCCCCTGTCCAGATTACTCTGGACCAACCCTATCCAGAGTAATTTGGACAGGTGATTTCTGGTGCAGTTAAGCAACCTCTTTTTCTCTCCGCTCCATGTGCAGCCAATGCTGTAATTAGTAATTAATAAAGCAAGTGACAACAGAGTATCTTAGATTTGCTATGCAATCCACTAACTGTATACAGTACTACTTGATACGCTTCCAACACCTTCCTACTTTGATGACGAATACATACACATCATACATGTACATGTAGGTGTAACATTTAGCAAAAACAAAAACAAAAAATTATATTCAGAAACATCTTTCTCACCAAATGAACCAATTGAAGTCAAACTACGTTCCGATCCTAGCCAGAATGAAGGAGTTTGAACAACAATGTGCAGGAGGAAGATGCTATGGACCCTTCTAGGTAACCATAGGATATCTACCGAATGCTGAAACCAGACTCGATTCTAGGAAGGTATGTCACATGGCTCAGTCCACCTAACAATACTTCAACTACTGTTAAAGAGTACAATGTCTACTTGTCATCAGAAACCACCACCCAAAAAGGGAAATGATTACTATTCTCCTGTCACTGGAAAAAAACTCCAACTAACGATAAACTGCCACTCTTGAACCACTACATTTCCTTCTAAACTTTTGCGCATTGAAATAGTCAGCCGCCTGCAAAACTTCCTCCTTCATCACTCGCTGCATCTGCATGTGCTTTTGTTCTACGATAATCACGCACAGGAAAGGCATGATTGCAAATTTTGTTTGTGTCTTGGAGGAACTTGGCCCAATCCCTTCAAGTTGGAGGGAGGTGATCCTCTGTCCAATTCCCTGTCCACTAACCCTGTCATGGACACATAAGTGGATGGTTAAGATGGCATTGGACAGGATTAGTGGACAGAAAATTGGACAGAGGATCTGGGGTGCAAGTTGGAAAGGGTAGCTACCTTGACGAAATTGGATATTTCACATCAAAGAGCTCATAGGGAAAAGGTATCACCTATTACCATTATTACATCACCACTCACGAGTTACCTTGCCAACGTTTTTTTGTTGGCTGTATATTTAATTACATACCTCCGCTTTTCTCGCATTAACTCTTGCCGTTTCATGTTCCCGTGCGTCTTAATTCCTGTCCCTAATGTACCAGTGGGTGCTCCAGCCACTCTCTCTGACTCTCTCCATCTTCTAATTTGGGCATTATTCGTGCATTAGCAACAAAAACGTAGTCCCCAGGGTATCTTACAGTCTTAGTAAGTGTATCTCAGCTGTGGACTAAATATCCTTTAGTCGAGATCGCCATAATTTCAAACCAGACAAGTCCCTCCAGCCAAGTGGGGTATCTTTAGCGATAGTCTTTGATCCACTTAGAGGAGTAAATTGAAGGATATACTATCAAGGTCACTTGGAATACACTAGTCCGAGAACGAGGGGCTGACACGTTAAGCTCCAATTTCCATCAACTTAAAGGTGTCCCCAGCAATTGGGAAGTCGGTATGCTCGACTGGCAAGTTGTCAATTGGTTCAGAAATGGAGCTTTAACGAGATTATGTGTGTCATAAAGAGAATTCTAAACAGTTGCATTTGCCCCCTGTATCGCTACAAACTTAGAAGATTTGTCTAAATTCATATGAACTGGCTAATGCGTATACAAGTCAGGTAAGGTTGATTATAAAACCTCCTCCTAAACTATAAAATAATATCACATTCTATTCCTTTCTATTGTAAAACTCCCAACCAAACATATACCTTACCTCCATTGTGGTGTCTTTGGCTCTTAATTGTGACACTACTTGGAGCCTCTGGACTGAACTACAAACCTATATTCTTCAACAAACTATAATGTCGTTGTCGTCATATTACCAAAAAAGGTGATTCCGCCATCATCGATAATCTTATGATCATCGCATCTACAACTGAAGACCTTGTGATAATCGACGATCTAGTCCGGTTATAAGATCTAGTCCTTTTCACCATCAATGACCTTCCTCCTGAATACGAATTTTTAGTCAGCACAATGGAGAATCGCGAAACACCTCCATCTTTCTTTGAGCTGCGAGCAAAACTCCTCCTTTATGAACAACAACCGTTGTCCCTTTATTAAGCTCCACCAAAAATGGTGTTCATTGCATCTCGTAAAAGTCACCTCTTAGCTTACAGTGATGACAGACGAGCTGGATCCCCCAACGAGCATTAAAGAAGCTTAGAGACTTCACCAGACCTATTTAGGTCTTCCTCACACTCAAATTGGGTCAGGTCACCTAACTCCTATCTAGGACCTGGCCCATATAGCTATACCCACACACTAAATAACCTTAACCCAAACTACTAGTCTAATGCGAATTTGCCACATATCAACTTATATGGCCCAACCTAATTTCCCTTTTCCAGCCCATCCATTATTCCAATTTCCAACTTAATTCCAATCCAACTTAACTTTGGACAGTAATCGAACATTAACAATTTTTCCTGATCACATTAATTACAATGCCACTGTTACATCAGCCCTTGATCTAAACCCTATATCATTTACTCGTATAAACAAATTTTCTCGCTAGTGTCAATTAACACTTGATGAAAAGTTGTTTAACATTTGACATTCTATCATAAACCTCCCAAATCGGAGGTTTCTTATTTTTACTATTTAAGATAGAATGAAATGTAATATAAAACCCTCTTCTTTCATCTCATTTCATCATAAATTGTCCTTTCAAATGATGAAATAATATTGCATTTCATTCCGTTTCGTTAAAAAACCCTAACTAAACATAGCCTTAAGTTTTTGCTTGTTCTCAAACAAACCATAATCAAAATTATAAATATTACAACATCCATCCTTCATTAACTTTAATCTATCCATTTATACTATAAACCATCATATCCTAATGAATCAAATTAGCATACCATTAAATGATTTTGTTTATTATTTCAAGAGTAAAACTAACCCTCCAACTTCAAGTCAGTCACTTTTATGCTTTTCATACAGTTTCTAAGATTAGTGTTGTAGGATCTTGGACCTACATATCCCTCTATCTCATCCCTTTAGTGTACACTTTTAAAGTCATCATGTACTATCCAAGGCCATTGCATTATTGAATGAATATTTCTCAATTTCTCCTGTAAGAATTTCTTGTAAAGTTTGAAGTTTGAGGCATATAAAAATGTGATATTTATTATGTGATTTCTTAGAGCAATGTCACTTTAAAATGCACCATCTATTCTTTTGAATTAACTAGGTTAATCATTGAACTTCCATGGTCAAAAGCCACTGTTGAACCTCCAAGGTTCACCAATTCCTCGTAGTCTCCTCTAAGTTCTTAAACTATACGCACTCTCAAGTCTCAAACAACAGGTTAAAAAGCAATGCATTAAGAATCTATGGTCACAATTCCTCAAATGTTGACAATCCGCCATTTCTGAAGAAGTGTCTTTTCTTATGTCCTTGTGCTAGTACAATAAGATTTCATAACCATCTTCCAAATTAATATGGGTGATGAAAATTAGTTGAGAAAAAGGTTGTTGAAGAGATATACGAACATGAAAAAAAAAAATGTCGAACTCCAGGAATGGAGCGATAAGTGACCTGGATGTGCCACCATCTGACAAATACCAAACAACCACAGCAAAGAAGACTCTGCTGACCGACAGTCATCTTAGAATATGCCTTTCTCGGGTCTCAGCTACAATTGTGAATTTGACAAGGAAACAGTCATTATGCAACCAACCTCTAGAAGTTTTTCTTTTAACTATTTTCAATCTTTATTTTGTTTAAGCAAATAAAATTTAGCATACAAATTGATCAAAGTTTAATCTATGAAAGATGGAAAAATAGCGATGGTAAACGAACCATCGTTATTTACCAACCGAATATATAAAGACGTCGGTAAATGTGTCGTGAAAAGTTGAATTTAGCGACGGAACAATACCATTAGCAAGTAGAGCAGGAATTGGTGGATCTTTATATTTGTATTTTGTAAACAGCGTTACCATCTAGGTATTAATTTCATTCAATAGAAAGATGACATATGGTTATGTTTTATGCAGGTAGAACGACCCATCGATTTGTTGAAATGTAATTTTCTATCTGAAGAGACTTTCTAGGACACAGGTTCGGTTGGATTTTATGGAACTCATTAAAGTCTACCGTACCATCTCTTTCTCCGAGAGATTTGCGGAAAGATGACGAGTCTGGAATATTTAATGCTTCCGGTTCAACTCGTACAGGAGTAAGAATATACCTTCTGTATGCAAACATGACCAAGGCTCACTGACTTTTAACAGAATGCAATCGAGATATGGAATGTTAATGAATAGCTGAGGTTACGGTTAACTTGCTAAAGCAAGCTTCTAACCAACAAAATAGACGAAACTGGGTGGTGGTGATTGAATTGTCGTAGTAAATCAGTCTAAAGATTTATAACTTCAACATGTAATATAAAAAATTCGTAGTTAACCACAAGGCGCAGGTGAGTTGGTAAGAGATTCTCTTGATTTCAGTAAGATCGCGGGTTTGAGCCGCCCTCATGTATTCAGCTATTTAAAGCTTGGGGCCAAAGCTTTACCTCCCGCAAGGGACCTAATCGGTCCGAGCGGAGATTAGTCTGGGTGTGAATAACTTAAGGGTGTTTTCTCACAGTTGAGACCCTTCTAGGATACCTCGTGGGCAATCAAAAAAATCGTAGTTTACTTAAAATTTAAAAATATATATAAGGACCTACTCGACTCGAGCGGGGATTAATCTAGATGTAGATGGCTTAAGGTGTCTTCCCACAGTTGAGATCCTCCTAAGACACCTCGTGGGTAATTAAAAAAATCGTAGTTTACTTAAAATTTAAAAAAATATATAGAAGATTGAAAATGTAAATCAAATTTATTAATTAATTTTAAAAATAAAATCATGTTTTTATTTTATTTTGCAGAAAATGTTGATAAGAGGTGACAACTGAGTGGCACACCAATATCAACATATGTTAGGCACGATGGTGCTATTGGTGTGTCACCATTTTTTTTTAAGTTGCATTGTTTTGACCACACAACATTAATTGGTGTTGATGATCATAATTCACGTCCCGACCACGTCGATCTCTTCGATTTCATTTCCAAATTAGAATATCAAAATGACAGCTATGGAGTATCACCGACGTCTCTCAATTCAACTCGTGAAATTCTCCCACATCTTGGTTCAATTATTGGCTACATTTAATACAGATCTTCAACATTGTGAACTTGGTATATTAACCAATATATGTACCGATCATTTTAATTACAACAGTAGTTTGCTCCTTTTAATTACAATAGTAGTTTATATGTTTACTTTCATTTTATTACCGATAAGAATTATTAAGATAAACGAAATGTTAAAGTAAATGATTCAAAAATTTTACGAGTAAAACAATCGAACCGAATATTTACTAGTCAAAATATTCATGACAATACATTAAAACTTTTTGCACCTATTTGTCGCGAATACTTCCACCGAACTCACGACTATTTAAAAAATGTTGCGTTTTATTTTTAGTTTAATTACTTGTATAATTATACTGTTTTTAGATTTCTCCAATAAAATTGTAAAAATTATAAGTATAATTTTTAAGAAAATGGTATAAATACTGTAACTGAATCATTTCCTATGAATTTTCGATTATAGTTCATTGCTAATAACGAACATCATCTATCATGTAACAGGTTGTTCATTTCCATTTCCTCCTTCCGATTATTTGTTACAAATGAGAGTTCCAAACATCTCAATGTAGAATTCTGTGATATTCTTTTGGCAATATAATAATAAAGTATGCCCTATAACAAACAAAATTTGAGGGTACGGACCTCCAAAATTCGGTCAGTATTCAACGATAAATTCATTTACTAGCTAATATTATATATTTTGTGTTGAAAATTTGTGTCCCACGCACAACAACAAAAAAAGGAATTCATGATTTCTTGAATGATAAAATCATTTTAAAAAATAACTTTGTTAAGATATATGTTATATATCTCATTATTTAATTTTGGCATTTTTGATTATTGGATATTTAGATAATGATTAAAAATATATATCAAGAAGTCTTACCTGAATTGAATTCTTGGATAAAGTTGTTGTGCAAATATAACTCTATCCTGAATCAAGATTCACATCGATCACGTTTCCTCTGGAGATATGGACAACGCAAGGTGACGTGTGGGTAGTGTGAGTGAAGGTTTTAATGTCTTGAATTTTTACTACTTGTGACTCTATTCTTTGAGGGGCATACGTGAGTTATTATGTGATTTGTAGTGTGGTGGATGTGGGCGTGATTTTCTGGAGAATTGGTCTTATTACGTGGGTCACTCTGTGCTGTCCACATTTTTGCAGTAAAATACGTGAGTGTTTTTGTGAGGTTTTTCTGGTGTGAAGAAATTTGAAGACAGCCGAAGGTGGGTTGATACTAGCGTGACCCAGCTCTTGCACTTGAAGCGTTATTTACTTGGTGAAGGTTTTAGGTTGGGTGTTTAATTGATGGGTTGTGCGTGATTTGATTGTTGCTACACACATATGGGCTAAATTGATGAAGACTTATAAGTATCCCTTGGTCTGTGTCTTTGGTGTGTTCTTATTGTTGGCAAATGAGCAAATCACGTGGTAGTGGAGTGCAGAAAATTTCAAGGCAATAGTAGATTGGGTAGCTAGTTTCATTGGTGAACAACTATTAGAACAACCTTCAGAAGAACCAAAAACTTTGGGGAGTTGTTCTTTATTTCTTTCTCAAGTGTTTTCATTTACGTTGAATTTGTTTAATCACTTGAGTTGTTTAGTTTGTTTCGTTATCATTAAACATTGTTTGAGAAAATCTTCTATTGATGTTAGTAAGAGCAGTTGTATTATTGGGTATGAAATTCTTTCACAGATGATGAGGATGAGGAATAGTGTCAAGGGTTGAGTGGTGTCGGCTCAGTAAAGCCTTGTATAAAAATATGGTCGTTAGTGAAAGAATTAAACTGGGTGAGAGCCCCGCAGACTAGACAAAGTGTGTAAGTGTTACTAAATTTCGGTGTTGATCTGTTTAATTTGGTATTTATTTTTCTATTTTTGTTTGTGCTGAAAATTAATAATTGCTGATACAGTTACTTTATATGTAGTAGCTGACAGATACAGCTACAAGTAACTGTAGCAGAATCTTACAAGTAACTGCAGTCAAATCGGAAAGTTTGCGAAACAACCACCCCTTCAATTTTTTTATTGGAATCAGAGTGGGTCATCAAATTAGAACTTGGTAGCAAGTTGGTACAGATCCGAGTTTCGTGAACATGGCTACAAGAGAGGGTGCATCGCCACTGTTGGAAGGCTCTAACTATCCTACATGGAAATCACGGATGAGAGTCCTCTTCCAAGCTTAGGATAGAAAAGCTTGGCATTCAGTAGTACATGGGTGAACACATCCGAGGATTATTAACGATAAAGGAGAAGCAGTTCAAAAAGATCCATCTAAATAGACAAGTGTCGAAAAAGAAAGTGCACTTGAAAATTCATAAGTAATGAATGCAATTTTTAGTGTTGTTGATGAAGGATGCTTCTCAGTGATATCAACCTATGAATCGGCTAAAGAAGTGTAGGATGCTTTGCAGACTACTCATGAAGGGTCCAAATTTGTGATAGCATCAAAACTACAGGTGTTAGCTGTGAGGTTTGAAGAACTAAAGATGGATGAAAATGAGACTATTAGGGAATTTCATGAAAGATTGTGTGATATAGCGAATTAGGCACATCAAAACTAATCAAGAAGACGTTGAGATCACTACCTCTAAGATTTATTCCAAAAATTGTAGTGATCGAGGAGGCTCATGACATCAGTGACTTGTTATTGGAGAAGGTAATTGTAATTCTTATCAATTTCGAAATGAATTTGTTGAGCGGCAAGCAAGAAAAGAGCAAAGGATTGGCATTACAAGCTGAAGCTGGAAAAGGCAAAAATAATATAGAAGATGAATTTGATGAGAATGAGGATATGGAATTATTGAGAAGAAATTTCAGCAAGTGGTTAAAGAAAGTGAAGAAAGATATATCCGAGTTTAGGCTAAATAGTAGGAGTTCATCGAACAACAACTTTAAACAACAAGTCAAAACTCAGAAAGGTGAAAAAAACAACAAGGAGAATTCAATGCCATAAGTGTCAGGGCTTCGGACATGTGTAAGCGGAATGTGTATTATACCTTGAAGAAGAGAAAAGGGAAATCTTTTACTACCACTTAAAGTGAGAATGAATCCGAAAGTGAGTATGGTAGTAAAGAAGAAGCTGTGAATAGTATCGCGTTAGTTACTTTGTACAGCAAAAATCCAGTTACTTATTTAACGATAACCGAGAAGGAAGTAACTGAAGGTGAAAAAGTGAGTAAATCAGAAAATTTCAAGGAAAAAGCAAACAATTCAGATCAGAGCCCAATCTCAGATTATGACAATGATGACAGTACTTCAAATGATAAAAAGGAAGATATTTATGAAGCTTATGAGTTAATGTATAATAAATGGGTCGAACATGTAAGAAAAATGAGAACTTGAAGGAGGAAAACTCTTCCATGAAGAAAATCATTCAAGATCTAGAAAAGAAGTTATTGTCTACATTAGATGAGCTTGGTAAAACAAAATTGAAGTTGGTCTATACAGAAAAAGGAATAAGAATTCTAGATGGAAGTACCGAAAAGGTAAAAAAGTTATTAGAAATTGGTAAGGCTAGAGGAGACCTTCAAGGAATTGGCTATAGAGGTGAATGTTTCAAGTCGAATGATGAGAAAATTGGTGCAACTAGATCTGTCCAAGAAGAAATCTCAAAGAAAAATCAGAGGCTCGTACCTATATGTCACTTTTGTGGAGTAATTGGGCACATAAGACCAAAATGTTACAAGTTATTCCAAATGATGTTTCAAATGGGTCCAAACCGAAAATCTAGACACTCTCCATTAAATTTCTAATAGCAATCCAAAATGCTGAAGCATACTTGGGTTAGAAAAAATTAGCTTCACGAACCAGCTCAAAGAAGCAAGAACCACAAACTGCCCAGATCTGCAGTTAGTTACCACTTGTGAAGAAACTGTTCAGATAGAGGATAAGTCTATTACTTCAGAAGAAGAAACCAATGACAGAGATAATATGACGAGAAATAAGGCCAGGTTTGAATTTTTTTAAGGGCACAGGGACTGTGTGCTTTACATGTTTGAAGTGTTTTTTTATTGTTTAAAAAAAGAAAAGTATAAAAAATATATATATATTTGTCTTCTTTAGTTCTTCTTTAGTTTCTAAGTTGCCACTGTCGTCCTATCTTTTTAGTAGTTTGCATTTTGGCGTCTATTTGGCTCCACTGAAGATCCATCCTCATCCTCATCAAGCTTCAACTCTCTTATTAATCGGGCATCATTTTGGACTTATCTCTCGGGCATTCTTCATTTTGACACTGTTTTGTCCCAAAGGGGAGACATCATGTTATTTTTTATTACTGTTCCATTCAGGGGGAGATTTTAAGGTATCTTCGTAACTATTAGCCTTACTTTTTGGCATCTTTTGGCCCCAATAGAAGAAATTTGGATGATTGGATAATTATTCATTATTGTTTCTTTGGATGTTTCTTGAACTTGAAGAATTTGATGGATGTTCTTTGGAACTTGATGTTGCCTGTTGGATTAAGGGGGAGTATTGTGACTTCAATACTTATATATTAGATTATGTTATTCAAAGGGAGTTTCATATTTGTGACAAAAATGCCAAAAAGGGGGATATTATTAAGATATATGTTATATATCTCAATTATTTATTTTTGACATTTTTTATTATTAGATATTCAGATAATGATTAAAAGTATAAATCAATAAGTCTTACTTGCATTGGATTCTTAGATAGAGTTGTTGTGCAAATATAACTCTATCTTAAATGAAGATTCTCGTCGATCATGTTGCCTCTAGAGATATGGACAATGCAAGGTGACGTGTGGGTGGTGTGAGTGAAGGTTTTAATGTCTTGAATTTTTACTGCTGCGTGACTCTATTCTTCGAGGGACCTATGTGAGTTATTATGTGATTTGTAGTGTGGTGGATGTGAGCGTGATTTTTTGGAGAGTTGGTCTTATGGTATGAGTCACTCTGTGCTATCCACTTTTTTGCAGCAAAATACATTAGTGTTTTGGTGAGGTTTTTCTAGTATGAAGAAAATTGAAGACAACCGAAGGTGGGTTGATACCAGCATGACCTAGCTCTCACACTTGAAGCGTTATTTACTTGGTGAAGGTTTTTGGTTGGGTGTTTAACTGATGGGTTATGCGTGATTTGATTGTTGCTACACACATACGGGCTAAATTGATAGAGACTCGTGAGTGTCTCTTGGTCTGTGTCTTTGGTGTGTTCTTATTGTTAGTGAATGAGCAGATCACGTGGTAATGGAGTGTAGAAAATTTCAAAGTTGTAGCAGATCGGGTAGCTAGTGTCATTTGTGAACAACTATCAGAATAATCTTCAGAAGAACTGAAAACTTTGGGAAGCTTTTCTTTGTTTCTTTCTCAAGGGTTTTCATTTATTTTGAATTTGGTTTAATCACTGGTGTTGTTTAGTTTGTTTTGTTATCATTAAACATTGATTGAGAAAATCCTCTGTTGAGGTTAGTACGAGGCGGTCATACTATTGGGTATTAAATTCTTTTACGATAGTGAGAACAAGAGGTAGTGTTAGTACGAGGCAGTCATACTATTGAGTATTAAATTCTTTCACGGTAGTGAGGACAAGAGGTAGTGTCAAGGGTTGAGTAGTGTCGGCTCAGTAAAGCCTTGTAAAAAAATATTGTCGTTAATGAAAGAATTAAGCTAGGTGAGGGCCTCACAGATATAGAAAGGTGTGTCGAGCAGCGTTACCAAATTTTGATATTGATCTGTTTAATTTCGTATTTATTTTTTGTTTTCATTTGTGCTAAAAAATTAGCAGTTACTGATACAATTACTTTATATCTATTAACCGACAGAAACAGTTACAAGTAACTGTGGCAGAACCTTACGAGCAACTGCGGTCAAATAGGAAAGTTTGTGAAACAACCACCCCTTCGATTTTTTCCAAACTTAATTAGTTCATAAACATAATAAAATATATATATGAATTTGTGTTTTATTATGAAAATTAATTTCTTTTCTACAATTCCTTTTGAACCTACAAATTTGTCTTATTCACTGTAATCTTTAATAGTATTCACACTACTGATTAACAAAACTCTATAAGTAGTGTGGAAAAAGGTAAGACAAAAGTGTTAGCTTTTGAAAAGCCTACATTTATTTATAATTGAACTTAGAGTTTTTAGTAATCTAATTAAAATATAGTTATGATTTTAATTAAATTTTAAATAGAATTACAATTAAATTTTTAAATAGAAAATAAATTCAAAAAAATCAAATATCTCATATTACCTCTTATTTGTTAAATATCTCATATTTAACTATTAAAGTTTCACAAGCTTTACAACAAAATATTTACGCTAAGTAGGGAAGTATTTAATAAATAAATATGTATAAATAAAAATATATAAATAATAAATAATAAATAAAATAAATACTCAATAAATATATAAAAAGTTAAAGAATCAAAATAAAAGATAAAAAAGTAAATAAATACAAAAATAGAAAAAAAGATAAGTTCATAAACAAATCCATCAAGCCATTACAAGAAAATATATAGGCAGAGTACGGAAGCATTTAGGCTAACTAACTTAGAAGAAAATACTACATATCATAAATTTAGGCTAAATAAAAGACATAAGACTCAATGAAAACTTTTTAAATGACTTATGAGAACGTGAAAGACTTCTCTACTCCAAATAATTTATCTATATCCTACTATGCCACAGTTTTTTATTAAGGGTCATATGTCCTCGGTAAGTTTCAGCAGAGTCATGTCATTCTTAATGACTTGTTCTCAGTTCTTCTTTGGTCTTTTTTTTTCCTGTTACAATCTCTAAGTACAATCTTATCGCATCTTCTCACTATAATATTAAGGTGTCTCATTTTAATATATCTGAACCACCTAAGTCTTGTCTCTCTTAATTTAATATTAATATTAGTCACCTTTAATTTGTCTCTTACCATTACATTCCTAACCTTATTTCTCCTAGTAAAGTTACACATTCAATGTAGCATCCTCATATTCGCCACCATTAGCTTAAATATTCCACTCCATAGAGCATGGTTGACCTAATCATTAAACGTTAGAATTTACCTTTAAGCTTGAGTGATATCTTCTTATCATATAAAACTATTGATGCACTTCTCCATTTAAGTCACCTTGATCTGATATAGTGAACTATGTCTTCATCAATCTCTCTATTGCTTTGAAAGATAGATATTAGATACGTCAAACACTCTTTTATGGTATAACTTCTGAACCAATTAACTTCTAAAACAATCTTTACCTCTACATTGGATGCCACCCTGTAACCCGAAAAATTACACTCTAAGTACTTAGTCTTAATCCTGCTCAGTTTAAAGCCTTTTAACTCTAACGTATCCCTCCAAAGTTCTAGCTTGGCATTAACACCCTCTTTTGTCTCATACACTAAAATAATGTCATCAGCAAACCACATACACCAAGGCACATCCCCATAGATCTTCTTACTGATCTCATCCATCACTATTCACTACAGTAGACAAAAAGGGGGAACCTTAGTGTAGTCTAATATCAATAAAAAAGATACTTTGTATCTCCTCCTATCATCCTAACATTAGTCTTTACACCTACATACATATCCCTAATAACCCGTATATATGTCGTAGGAACTCCCTTAACTTCTAAAAATTCCATATAATTTCCCTAGGTACCCTATCATACACGTTTTCTAATCATGTGTAGATTACATTGTCTTTCTCTATAATATTCCATTAATTTTTAAGAAAATGTAATGCTTTTGTCGTGGAACTTCGTAGCATGAATCTAAACTACTTTTCTGAGATAGTAACATCCTTTCTCTCTCTCTTCTCAATCATCTTCTCCCATAACTTTATATTGTGACTAAGAATATTGATTCATTTATAGTTGTTACAACTTTAGATATCCTCTTTTTTCTTGTATAGAGGAATTAGTATACTAAGTCTCCATTCATCTAACATTTTGGTGAACTTAAGGAACACTTTAAAAACCTAGGCTCTTTCACACCTCTATGGGTTATCTCAACTAGTCCTACTGTCCTTCCACTCTTTATCTCCCTCAAAGTCCTTTTAATTTTGTCTTTTATAATTAATCGAAATGTTACATACTACCAATAAATATGTGACAATGAGCTCTCGATGGTCGCATATGTTAGTAGATAAGTATGAGAACTTCAAATTTTCAAGTGATTAAACTCATTCATGTTTGTGTGGAAGATGATAGTCACTAAAACACCTTTGAATGAGTTTTATGTTCTGTAAATAACTATTTAAAAAGAAGTTATATTTTCATTCCAATGTAAATGATAAATTTTGAAAGTTTGAATGGATATTTTCTCTTTTTTGTTTTAAAAAAATCTTGGCATTGGAAAGAATATGTGATTCAAATTATATATAATATCCAAATAAGTGATATTATTCATAATTATGCTTATCTAGTGATCTGATCCTTTAATCTATGTGATTTCCTACAGATTTTTTGGCATCCCTTAATTAGTTGAGTAGTACTATGCATTCATTCTTTACCGTATCCAGCATAGAGATGGGTAAACAATTACTGTCGTTCCATGGAGATTCTATATGTATTGTGTTTTGGGGTTCCAGATGAGCGAGAATGACATTTGGAAAGCAATCTCTTGCAGAATCTATATATATATATATATAAATTGCACCAAAATTCCTAATATTATTGTTGGTTTCTTTAAAAATCTTTGGTTTGAATAATTTAAGTCCTTTTCTTTTGATAAGTTATTATCATAAATCATAGTTAATATATAGAAAATGACTTATTTTATTAATTTCAAATCATTGAAACTTCTGAAATTAAACACAAATTCTAAGGGAATTTTGACAAGAATAAAGTAATATTTCTTATCAGCACAGTTGTAGCATCTGCATAAAGATGGAATTGTTTACAGGTACTCATACTATACCAGTACAAACTTAACAAAATAAATATTTCACATCTTCGTAAGTTATTTTACACATAAACAGTTCCATTAACGGGAAAAGATTCTCCATTTCTAGAACAGGATAAGGATTCTAAAGGGATCGACTGGCCAAATACCAACACTACAGAATTCAAAATAATGAATGAGTTTTCTGGTGATCACTGTCATCTTTCCTTGTGGGTGATAACTTCTCACAGTCATAGGAATATTATAACGTTCCAACAACTGAGACTACTTCACTGATTTGCACCACTGGCCTCTTACGATGTGTAGGTGGAGAAAAGGAGAAGAAAAGCTTTGGTTGTTTAAGGGAAGACAGGTTGGTTAGCAGTCGATGTATGGCTCTTCATGTTCCTATGAATGCCGTCTCCTATATTGGAAAGTTAATGCATTTTCTGGGTGCATAAGACAACATGGAATGCAAAAGTGTTCATCCCCCCGCTATTAATTGCGAGGACTACTAACTAGTGTTTTAAAACTTTGCCCTGTTCTTAGTATATTCCAAATTGCAATAAACTATAATTTATAGTATCATGTACCTATTCTTGTGTGTCTTTTTCCATCAAAATAGCTTTGAGAAAACGTTTGAAGGCATCACACTGTAAGCTATAAAAAATGATAAATAGGTAAGCTACCCGACGGCCAAAAGTTACAATAACATGTCTACTGATGTAGTATCTAAGAACAAATCAATCGTTGGTGGCTTTCTTTTTTTTTTTTAGACCACGAGGTGTTATAGGAGGGTCTCAATTGTGGGAAAGCACCTTTAAGTTATCCACTTCTAAACTATTCCTCGCTCGCACCGAATCAGCCCGTAAGGAGTAAAGTGCTGGCCAAACAGATTTCTCCATTCTCATGACTCGAACTCGAAACCTCAAAACAAGAGATGAGAGTGCTAAGCATTAAATACTTAACGATACAAAGCGAAGATGTCCCTACTTTTTCCTTAAAATAAGAATCACATAAATATAGAACTCAGTTAATTTAATTTAATAACCAATTACCACAAGTAATTGTTAATTATTCAATAAAGGACAGGCCAACGATGATATTGTTAGGGTACATCTGTCTCCTTGTAGAGATATTACATCCGGTTGGGTATGGCTTCGCACCCGTCCGTGATTGAATGGATCAAGTGACTGATTCTAGTCTCAATCAAAGTTAATGGTGGGACCCACCTGTTTGAAGCGTCAAGATTATGACACCTGGCCACCAGTGGAGATCGGACGCTTCGTATTAGTAGACCGTTGAGTTAAACGGAGCTACCGACAGACTAACGCAGCAAAAGTACAAGCCAGAGAAAGGGACCGTCATCCCACTTTTGAAAAGGAAAATTTGGAATGTTATATCAAAAATCCTAGAAAAAAGTACAGTGAATTGGAATTTAGTGAGTAAAATATGGTACGGTAGCATGTAGGCTTTTTCGGAAAGAAGAGTGAAGAAGGGACTGTTGTGACGTTTCTACCTCTATTATTATTGCTTAATGTCCAACAAGAATTTAATTTTGTTTCCTAATCTGTGATATTTCTGTGGCTTTAATTGGAAATGATAACTAATTTCTCATTATTTCATTTAGAACACAAGCTGCGGAGCCAGAAATTTAATATAGGAGGTCTGAATATTAATTTTTTTAAATTTTGAGGGACCCAGTGCACCACTAATCATTAAATAACTCCTTTATATATATATATATTAAAAATATTTAAAAAAAACCTTGGGGGCCCAGTGAACCATTGGGCCCCGTGTGGCTTCGTCGGTGAACACAAGACTAAGTCATGCAGTTTCTTCAACTGACAAAAAATTATTTTCAGCGATGCAAAAATTATTTCGAGTTGGTGGAGTTGATGCATGGGTCAAAGAGTCTTGTGTTCAATTTTTTCTATCTATACTTTTTCGATCAAATTTATTGTACAAAATTTGCCTAATACGGAATTCTCAATTGACATGATTTGTAAGTTATTGCGTCAATCTAAAAATTTAGTTAGTATATATCTAAAAAATGGCAGATTCATAGTAATAATCCCGATAAATGCCAATAAAAAGTTTCTCCATGCAATCATTTACGTGATACAAGATCCAAAGCAAGTCGTATTAATTTTTGAGAAGAAAAAAGATATTATCATGCTTTCATAGGAATTATTTCATATAACAACTAAGTGGCATATCTTCACATTATTTTTACTAATTACTTAACTTCACATGATTTTAAATCTAAGAAATTGTTGTTCAATAAATTTATTGTTAGTTCCCGTTTCCGGAATCCAACCTCTTGAACAAAATAAAATCATATTTGAGCGTGGTTCCCTGTAATCTCTTCTTGCTCTGATACCACAATTGTTGGATCCCGTTTTCGGAATCCAACTCTTAACAAAATACCATCAAACCTCGTAATTCATTTAAATTATGCTTAATTCAACAAGAAAAATTTTGGGCGCATGTGTATGAGTTACACGCATAAGCAATTGTTAAGAGTTTGAGGTGATAGAATTAGTGAGAAAATGATGATACTCTTTCATGATATGAGGAAATGAAAGTTTGTGGATATTTAGAAATAAGAAATATTACGTAGTCCGATATGGTAGACATAAATTCAGTATTGGTGATTATGTCAGTGAATATGGTGACGAAATTTTGATTGTAGATATGCTCTTGAATTGATATGGATGTGAAAATACAGTGAGATGGCGTTACCTCATTGAGGAATTAGTTACTTAAGGAATTACGAGAATGAATCAAGGGCACGTGAAGTTTGATAATAATTGTTTGAGTTAACAATTACCCCTGACAGTACCATGGTATTGAAGATTAAAGCGATCCAAGCAAAACTTTGATGACATGTTAAATGTATTCGAAAAGTTGGGAAGAATGGTTTGAGTAATTGAGGAAAAACGTGTAAATCATATGAGTGATGAAAGTAAAGAGAATTTTTGAGGAATTATAATCCCGATATTACTTATATCTTCTGGATTTGGAGATTTTATAGGAGGCAATGATGTTTGTATAAGAGATAAGGATAAAATCCAATGCAGAATGATAAAGTGATTTCATTAGAATACTGTATGAGGAGTTAGATGACAAAAAGAGTCTTTCGCTTTTGTATTATGATGAGTAAGGCCTACTAGTTATTGAAGGCTAGAATTGGAGATGTTATGGATAGGTAAAATTGATCAGTATTAGAAATTAAGTGATTGAAAAAAGATGAACGAATTAGGTGAATCCACGCCAAAGACATGGAATACAGTGGGATAGATATAAGAGTTACATGAACTGACACTAAAGTGATGTGAAATTATTATAAGTTAGTGTCACTGATAAAAGATGTCTTAGATTAGAAATGTGATATACATGAGTATGTTAAGGAAATATTGATATGATATGATATTGGTGTTATCGACATAAGAAGTGAAATTTAAAAGTGATTTGAAAGATAATGAGGAACGAGTTAAGAAAGTGAATGACCAAATAAGGGATAGAAAGACTTGGTAAGTCTATCGACTATGAGCAATTAGAAGAAATTATTCGAGTGATGAAGTTAAATGAGAAAGGGATGAACATCCTGCCTTCCTAATCAATCAGATGAGAATTTCGAGGACGAAATTCTTTTTTTAGAGGAGGAGAGTTGTTGGCCCCCGAAATTTTTCTTGTTAAATTAAGCATCATTTAAATGAATTACGAGGTTTGATAGTATTTTGTTAAGAGTTGGATTCCGGAAACGGGATCCAACATTTATGTAATGTTTTAAAACATATTTACATGTCAAATGAATTTTATTATAAAATTTTAATATATAAATTAGTTCTTGGAATAATTTATTATAAAACTTGAATTTAATCTTATATAGAATATTAAATTAATATTTTTTTAATTAACGTCTTCTAGTAAAATAAATATCGTTTTATACTTTATTTAGAATAGTTTGGTCAAGAACATATAACAACTACTATAATATCAACTACAAACATTATAATTTGGAACGAATTGCAATAATTTGTTGGATAGTCAATCTTGACATTCCTAAATATTTAGGTGGTCATGATGTATCTTGATATATAGACATAAACTGATTAATTAGAGAACTAAAGATAAATTAAAAGTGCTTAATTTATCTAATTCTAAATATGTTTTAGAGTTATAATTCATATTTATTGTTAACATAATTCATATCCATTGTTAACATACTTGAGAACTTAATAGGTCATATAAAAAAAATATATTGAAAAGAGAAAAGATATTTTAATCAAGTCGGACTTGATTACAAAGTTTGAGAAATTTTATGATATTTAATAAATAAAAATCAAAATGAAATATTAAATCTTATTTGAGCGTAATTGGTATTTAATTAGAATTAAAGTTTAATTGAGATTAATTTCAATTAAATTACTATAATATCCAAAATCTATTATAAATAAACTTATGCTTTAAGGAAGCTAGTACTCTTTACCTAACCCTCTTCACAACATTTGTAGAGTTCTCTCAACATGATTTGCAGATACTATTAGAGGTCAGATACTTATACAGCTACGGTAGTTAAGATAAGCTGATTTCAGAAATGGTTCATAAAAAACAATTAGAACCAAACTTCATAATAAGGTACGAAATAATATTCATGTTTTATTATAATTTACGTATTAATCATTTTATAAAATTTAAGTGAACTTGACTTTTAGAAAATCATACAGAAAAGTTTAATTTTTATTCTATTGTGCATGGGATCAGATCGACTTATCAACATAATTTACATAACTCCATGAAATTGAAATTTTAGAAATCAATCCCATAACTTGTTAACATTTCAACCACATGTAAATCTACAATTAAAATTCATAATATTTTATGAAACATTTTTATAAATGGATTTATGTTTTCTTCCTACCTAATAATTTGACTTTAGATAATTATGTATTGGCAAAAGGGTCACTTTTGACCCTAAGTTTTTCTCCGATCGACAAATTTAACCCTAACATTTAGAAAATGTTAAAATTAAACCGCACCATAATAGAAAATTTAACCCCGTCTGTTAAGTGCTAGATCAGTATTGACCTGATAATTTTTAATATTTTATTTTTAGTGGGCCCCAAGTACCACATCATTACTGACGTTCCACATTTTTTAAACAATTGACAAAAGGGTTGATTTTGACCCTAAGTTTTACATCATTTGACAAATTTAACTATAACATTTCAAAGAGAACACTTAAGACCCTAACTTTTAGAAAATGTTAAAATCTGACCCCATTATAATGGAATTACTAACAACTTAATGACATCACTAACTTGGGACTTTTTAAATTAATTATTTTATTTGCGTGTTATAATAACTTTATAACTGAATTGCAATGTGGGACCTGGAAATAAAATAAATTTATAACGGCTTTATAAAAACTGTAGTTCTCTATTACGACTTTATAAAAAGTATAGTTATCTATTAGGAGGAGTGTATTTCATTTTTTAAGTAATTCTTTTAACTTTATAATAGAAAACTTTTAAACTTCTCATATGTACATTCGTATTGAAATTAAACATTTAATTATTATTCATACATGTGAATTTTTAGTGATTTTTAGTTTTTTTAATATTTATAAATACCATATTTATCTTTATAATTAAAAAAATATACACTTTTATGGCTCCATGTAAGTTGTTGTTGTTTTTGTTATTGTTGTTGTTGTTGTTGTTGTTGTTGTCGCTACTGCTGTTGTTGTTGTTGTTGTTGTTGTTGTTGTTGTTGTTGTTGTTGTTCTCATCATCATCATCATCATTATTATTATTAAAAATTGCCAAGCCATCACTAACCTGCACTTAACAGACATTATATTTAAAAAATTGCCCAAGTCAGCGCTAGCCTCGGACTTAACAGACGAAGTTAAATTTTTCGTTATGGCAGAGTTCAATATTAATAATTTCTAAACGTTAGGGTTATAATTGTTCTCTCTAAAATGTTAGGGTTAAACTTGTCAATTGGCAAGAAACTTAAGGTCAAAAATGACCCTTTTGCCTTCTGTATTTGCAAAATATTGATATTCTAAACCAATTTTGGGGTTCCATCCATTAAGAGGTTGAAATGGAGGAAGGTATCTATAAATATTTTCATTTTTTGTAGTTATTATATAAAATATTGTAAATTTATAATTTATAATTCCTAGATTTTTAGAATCTAATAATTCTTACAAAATAAACAAGTTCCATTATTTATGATGAAGTAAAAGGATCTTTTTGAATTTTAATCAAGATAATTATGACAAAACATTATTTCGATTATCTCTTTCTTAACCTTTTTTTTGTAGATCTTTTAGTGAAATAAAATTGAACTTAAATAGGGAGGGAGAGAACTAACTCATTAAAACTTAGAAGACACCTTTTCAAAAACTATTTTTCTCTTATTTCATGCTCCGTCAATGTAAAAATTAAATAATAATTATTTTATTTATCGATTATCTCTTTTACAATGACTAATTGGGTTAAATACTTATATAATTAAACCACAAAATATGGGCTATTTAATGACATTATCTAATAGTCTCTCATTAGGCCATATAACATAATCATGGTTTAGTAATATAACATAATAAGCATATAATAAAAGTGAATTCTTCTTTTTGTCATACTATAATCATAATCAAGGCAAAAATAGAGATAATCATAACATTTATACGTCTTTTAATATGAGATGCTCCCTTCTATGTATCAAGAATGATTTAATTATGGTAGAACTTATGGAAGATATGGTCTTAAATAGAAAACTTTGGCATAGTAGAATACAGATAAAGGATTTCACATCGAGAGGTCCTTCTTTTTTCATAGGTCTTTTAAACTTTTTCTTTCAATTCTTATCTCTTGTATTTAGCCTAAAATTTTAATATTTAGTACTTCCCTCTTAATTATTTAGCTTAAACATTTCCTTACTTAGTCTAAACAATATCTTATAATAGGTTGCTTGTTTTATTTATTTACTTGTCTAATTTTTTTTGATAAATTACTTGTCTAATTTCTTGTTTGTGTTTATTTATTTATTTTATCTTTTATTTTTATTCGTTACTTGTTCCATATTATTGTATTATTTATTTTATTGCTTATTTTATATTTCTATTTGTACATATATTATCATCATCATCATCATCATCATCTTTTATGTCTATTTTAATTTTAATTTTATTATTTACTACTATTGCTTTATTATTTTAATATGCATCATTTATTAGTCTATCGGAAGCAACATCTCTACTAGTTAGGAATAAGACTGCACACTTTTGAACATCTCTAAACCCTATGTTCAGCAAGACATTTACTAAGATGTTATTGTTAGTGTTGTTGTTGCTGTACTCCCTTCTATATATTACAAAACTAGTTTAAAACATAATATGATCTATAATGATATATATCGGAATGGTTCAATAATAATGTTTTTCTAAAAGACAAATCCTATTAAAATTCAAATAATCTTTTTTTGTAATAAAATTCACATAATCATTTGTGTATATACACTAACAACAACAAAACATACTTAAATATTAGAAACAATACATAAATCAGTTCAAAGTGTCAAATGTATATAATACATAAGTAATAATATTTTGTTCAATCATGGAACGAAGTAATGCCAATTCTTTTGACATGTTCATTAAACATCTTTGGTGATAATCCTTTTGTACTAATATGTTTGATTGACACTCTTTGTGTTTGAGCTTCTTCTTTAACAACAAAGTTTTTTATTTCCATATATTTATCATCCTTTGAATACTTGTCATTTTTTGAAAAGAAGATTATTTTGGAATTATTACAATAAATTCTCAATGATTTGGCAATATTGTCGATAATCCCAAGTCCTCAAATAAAGTTGCACAACCATAAACCATAAGTAATGGCCTTAAAGCATGTCAAAAACTCAGCTTTTATAGTGTATACAGTAATGACAGAATATTGCACACTCTTTTATGAAATTGCTTTTCTAGCTAAAAGAAACAAATAACCAAATGTGGATCTTCTTGTATCAATACATCCAATATAGTCTATGTCTGAGTATCCAGTTATCTCAAGATGATCAAATCTCCTATAAGTGATCATATAATCTTTTATTCCTTAAAAATGTTTGAATACTTTCTTTGCAACTTTTTACTATTGGAGTGTTACTTTTGATATCTATTTAGCATTCTAATAGAAAAACTAATGTCTGGTCTGTTGAAGGTACGAGCATACATTAAACTCTCAATAATAGATTTATAACGATTTTTTCCACTTTATTACGTTCAAATTCATTTTTTGGACATTGCTTAAAACTAAATTTATATCCTTTTTGAATTGGAACAACACTTGTAGAGCACTTTTTGATTTTGTATCTCTCTTAAATTTTGTTAATATGTATTTTTTAAGACAATCCTAACATTCCTTGTGATTTATCACAAAATATTTTAATTCATATCACATAAAATGCCTCACCAATATATTTAATGTCAAAATTTTTAGAGAGGAACATCTTGGTATCGTGTAATAAACTGAGATCATTAATAGTAAATAAGATGTCATCAACATATAGGAATATAAACATAAATTTGTTCCCACTAACCTTTTAGATATATACATCGATCAATGATGTTTTCTTTATGTCCAAAAGAAATAATGATATCATTAAAATTTAGATACCATTATCGAGAGGCTTGCTTAAGTCCATATGTTGATTTCTTAAATTTACACACCATATATTTTCTTTCCTTTAATGTGCCCTTAGATTAATCCATATGTATTCCTTTCTCTAAAGTCCCATTTAGAAAGATAGTTTTCACATCCATTTAATGGAGTTCTAAATCACAATGAGATACCATTCCACAACAATTTTGAATAAATTCTTTCTCAAAACAAGAAAAATGTCTCATTATAATCAATACTAACCTTTTGACTATAATTATTGCGACAAGTTTAGCTTTATATTGTTTGATATTAACATTAAAGTCACGTTTGGTCTTAAAGACATATTTACACTTGACTATCTTACAACTCTTTGGGGATTTAACAATATCCCATAATTCATACTATGATTAGGATGATAAAATCTATATCTTTTATACTTTTTTGGATAACAAATGAAGAATTCAGTGGTTGTTCTTAAATTAGATTGTTACTTTTGTCGGGCAACCTCAAACATGTAGGTGCTTTAGATCTCCTTCATATGTATAATTTAAAAGGTGTCTTAGATACTACTTTACTAAAAACTTTATTTAATAAATAAATGTTAGTTTTCAAAGCATACATCCATAGTGATAAGGGTAAAGAACAATGATTCATCATACTCTTAACTATGTCCATTAAAGTATAATTAAGTCATTTAGCTACATTATTTTATTGTGGTGTACCTGATATTGTGTTTTAAGCACATATTCCTCGCTTTTCAATAATTTAGCAATTGGATTAAGACATTATATCTCCCATAATATTCACAACCCTTATTAGATTTGATAATTTTCACCTTTTTATCTAACTAGCTTACTACCTCATTAAGGAACACCTTTAAGGTATCTATTGATTGCAATTTTTATGCAATAAATAAATATAGTCATAATGTGAAAATTCATTAATAAAAGTTATGAAAAAAATTTCTTCACTAAACAAAAAAGAACATTGAAAGGCCTATACATATCAATGTGTATAATTTTAAGGAGTTATGTTTTTCTTGTAACTTCTTTCTTAATTGCGCATTATATATTTTTTCATTTCATGCAACCAATAAATGCCCAGATCAGTAAATCTAAAACTATAAGTATTTTATTCTTTACTAATATGACAATTCCTTCTTTAGATATATGATTCAAATATTTATGCCATAAGTAAGTTGAAGTTTGACTTATAAAACCTTGTTTAGTACTAACATTATAATACAAGGTCAATAGAGTTTTAAAAAAAAAGATTATCAAGTTTTAATTAATATCATCCATTTTAAATGACACCATAACCATTATGACAAATATATTTGAACAAACTGAAACATCCATTATCAAGTTTAAAAGAATATCCAACAATATCAAGTTTTGATAAAGAAATTAGGTTTTGAGAAATTGTAGGAACATAAAGAGTTTGGAAAAGTTCTAAATGATGTCTAATGTCTAAAATCAAACGATAAGTTCCAACATTTTTAACTGGAGCTTTGACTTGGTTTCCTATAGAGACAAACTTTTCATTTGGATTTATAGTTTGGATTATAAGTAATCCTTACATCGAATTAGTAATATGAGTAGTACATCTAAAATCAATCCACCAAGTAATATAAGGAATTTTCACTAAATTTAATTTGAAACATACTAAAGCACTAGGCCTACCTTTCTTTCAACTTTCTTTCCTTTTTACTAATTGCAGCTAATGATATATTAACCTTATGCGGTATGTTTTCCCTTCCCTTTATCCTTTTTTAACTTCTTTCTAACTCCTAGATGACCCATAAAATTAATCGAATGAACTCCTTGACTTCCTCTTGAATAAGCATACTTTGCAATTCATTCATATTCCATTTGCTCTTTATAGTATTATAACTCATTTAGAATAGACATATTCAGAAGGCAAGGAGTTAATAATAAAGTGCAAAAGGAAACCTTCGCTCACTTCCATTCCTATAGATCTTAATCTTGTTGTTGTATTAGTCATTTTAGTGATATGCTCATGCATAGTATGAGAACCATTAAACCCTATAGTAGTTAGCATGCCCAACAAGTGAGTTATTAGCAAAGTTAGAAGAAATATCTTCAACAAACTTAAGATATTCCTTGGCATTTTTAGTTATTGGAATTATAGCCTTAATGTTGCTAGTTATAGTCATTCGCATAAACGTTAACCTTATTATATTTTATTATTCCCACAGTTCACAGAAAGATTTTTTTTAGCATTATTAGTATTAGTAAGGGCAACAACATCTTGGTTTGGAGTGCTAAGTCAATACCTAGGATTCTTAGGTTGTACTAAACTTATTCACACCTTTTAGTAAAATTAAGCCCATTAAACTTCATAATAGATTAAAGTTTCTAGTGAATAGCAACATAATTAGATGTTGTAAAATATATTAATGCATATGCATTAATTCTTTGAGTCATAATTTAAACGCATAAATAGAATCAACTATCATATTAACAATGTGTATACTACAATTCTCTTATGGTTAAACAACAACATACAAAATAAAAGAAACTAATGATTAGTATTATGTTTACATTATTGATAATTACACATACTATAATTATATGTTTGTTCTTTTTGGATATGCAAATCATATCCAACAAAGTATACCAATTAATCACGATAGATAACTAATAATAATGATTATTATTTAATTTGATATTTATAAAAACTTTATAATTAGATTACCTTGGTTACTAACAAATTATTCATTACATAAATGTCAAAGTAAATAAATTAAATTATCATTAAATAGAATATCTCTCTAGTTGATTATTAATATAAAATAATTACATAATAAGATAATGTAATTTATTTATGCAACGGATAAAATAATATAATTTATGGCCTAAAGAATATATATTACTATTATATTATTATTCTTTTAGACCTTTTTTCTTAATTAACACAATAATTAAAAAATAATCATGCTTTTATTTAATAAATTGATCTTCATGCTTAATTATTTATTATATAAAGATGGTGTGCATCCATTTTCAAACATCACCTTCTCATAGAAAATATCATTTAGGATTATTTAAAATATGACTTAAATACAACCATAACAATAATCCTCCACTAACCATTCAGGATATTTATAATATGATAAAGATGGAAGAATTATTTTTAACTTTTTTTTTGTTTTATGCAAATAAACTTAGACATGGAGAGAGAGAGAGAGGAGTCTTACGATAATAATTATTTTATTTAATAACTATTTCTTTTTAAGTGGCTCATAAGATTTAATAATTAAACCACAAAATTTAGGCCATTTAATAATATTTATTATTTTATACATTGGTATTAACAGTGCCATGTTCGTTTTCAGTGTGAACGGAATATTACTTTCGTAAATTATATTTATACTAAAAATAGAAAGCGAGATGCTAAAATTGTTTTCCACTTTATCCCTTTGATTTTCGCTTTTTAGATTATTATAACGTTTACAAAATAAAAAATTTAGGACATTGAGATTGAGATTGACCTAAAATGACTGCTATCATTAAATTCCAAAGTTTGACGGTAAAATGGCACCATTACCAACTTAATTTGACTAACTCTTATTTATGGTTCAATTTCCGGCGAAACTATCGCGAATTATTGTCGGCGCAGAGTTAATGCTCAACAGCCAATCGTAGAGTAACGCGGTGTATGAAACATCGACGTGTCTGCAATCCACGGCTTGAAAGATTTACTCCAGTGGTCCCCCGGCTGTCTGCTGGCACTCATGAGTTGGGCAAAATTCACCCAGGTTGATGTAAGAATATTTGTTTTTTTTTAATAAAAAAATACTTCGTAAATCTCAAAAACATCCGAATGCGAGGGGAGGGGAGTGATGACAGACGGTGTCTGGTTTGGTTTCACAATTCACACCCATTCATTAGCTTCTTTTTTTTTTCTTTTCCTCTTATAACGACCATTGTTTGTGTTTTTGTAATAAATTCCCCAACTTCTCTCTCTTTCTTTTTTTCTCTTCTTCTTCTCTATTTTTTATCACATGGTTTGGTAGCCGCCGGCCAGTTGTGATTCGATTCGATTCTCTCGCCGGGATTTTTTTAAAGAGATCGTGGGGAATTGAGGTGGATGATATTTTGGGTAATGAGAGAGTGAAGTAGGGTTTTCCTGAATTGCGTATGAAGTGAACATTTACAACTTTTGGGGATTGTTTTGTTAATTTTGTTCTCCCGATCTGAATTAAAATTGGGTTATTCTCGGTGCCATTTTTGGGGGGGTTCTATATTTGGGAATTTTTTTAGTGCTGGGATCTTGAAGATTCTGAATAGGGGAAACAGGGCAAGGAAGGGAAGTTTCGATCTTTTTTGGGTTATAGTTTGGTGCCAGGTGTAGTTTGGTTGAAGCTTGGGCTTTTATTTAAGCCTGCATTGATTCAGAGAAATCGGGAAAACAGCTGGTAATGTGCATGTGTGTATTATGCAAATGTGCAGGTTAGAGAAGGGTGAAAGAGATAACGAGAATAGATGGGGTTGGTGAAAGGTGTGGAGAAGGTGAAGACTATATCACGATCCAAAATGAAGCTTTGGATGATACGCGCCACCACGTCGGTGCTATTGTGGACTTGCATCGTTCAGTTGACGACGATCGGTGAGATGTGGGGCCCGAGGGTTTTGAAGGGTTGGCCTTCTTGTTTTTCTCATGAAGTATCCGCCATCTCCGCCTTGCAAGAGAAAGTCCCCGCCGTGCCCGCCGTCGTTTTGACACCAAAGAGTGAGTGGTCATTCGTGTTCAGATCAAGAATAAAAAATTTATTTTTGTTTTTTTTTTATTACGTGGGGCGTGATGCCGCAAATTGGTGTTTATGGGTAGATTGCTTTTGAAGCTGGATAAAATCCTTTTTCATTGTGACAAGTGTTCATTTTAACAAAGCGACGGTATTGCAAAATGTCTCTCGAGTTTAAACTCGTTGGCTTCTTCTTCTTCTTCTTTTCTTTTCTTTTTTTTGCATTGAATTACTTGGTTATTTTCTGTCTTTGTTTCTGGTGACGAATCGGATTGTTGGCTTGTTTTTCCTAGGGGTGTATAAGAACAATGGATATCTGATGGTTTCATGCAATGGAGGTCTCAATCAAATGAGGGCAGCGGTGAGTCATTTGCTAAGCTTAATTTGCCATGGGTTCCACTTCTTCTTAATGGATGGTTGGACCGTTTGATACTATTCAATCTTCGTATGTTTCTTATCTAATGATCGTTTAGTTTAATCATGTACTTCTTTACAGATTTGCGATATGGTAGCCATTGCCAGACATCTAAACGTCACTCTTATAGTCCCAGAACTGGATAAAACCTCATTTTGGGCTGATCCAAGGTGCGTCAAACTTATCTTTTCATGAATTTTTGCAGCTAGAGAATATTTCATTATCTATCAACGTTGCAAAACTGAAAATTTCACGATTCCTATCTTGTTAAAAGGTTTCATAAGAGGTCAATTTCGATAACATGTCTGTTTAAATTGAAATATTATCTCTGATTTTGAATTTTTGTAATTTTCTTACCTTTGTCTCATAACTCGCCCTATTGTTTTTAACTCATGGCAGTGAATTCCAAGACATATTTGATGTGGATCATTTTATCTCGTCATTGAGAGATGAAGTCCGAATATTGAAAGAATTGCCTCCTAGACTGAAGAGAAGAGTGGAACTAGGGATGACTTATACCATGGCACCAGTTAGTTGGTCAGATATTTCGTACTATCATAATCTGGTTGGTTCTTTTATGAAAAGTCCTTCTTTCTATTCCACAAATGCCGTCCATCACTGCTACCATTTTGCATCTACTTTCTCAACCTTAATTAAACCTATAACCTGTGGTGCCACTTCAGCCACTTTAGCCTTTTGACATATGTAGGGTTGTTATAATCTCTTACATATTTATTTGTCTCATTTAGATTTTTTCTTTTTGGTCCCTTTTCATTATGCACACAGATTCTTCCTTTGATACGGAAGTACAAAGTTGTGCATCTAAATAGAACTGATGCTCGATTAGCCAATAATCATCAACCACTGGAGATTCAGAAGCTGCGTTGTCGTGTAAACTTTAGTGCTCTGAGATTCACTTCTCAGATTGAGGAATTGGGTAAGAGAGTAATTAGACTTTTAAGGCAAAATGGTCCTTTCCTGGTGCTTCACCTTAGATATGAAATGGACATGTTGGCATTTTCGGGATGTACTCAAGGTTGCAACAAGGATGAAGTAGAAGAATTGACAAGAATGAGGTGAGCTTTGTGTATTTCTTTCTTCACTATCAATACCAATTGCATGAAGTATTATCTCAATGTTATGTTGAATTGATTATGTTGAATTGGTAATGTACTTATTTCAACAGATACGCTTATCCCTGGTGGAAGGAGAAAATAATAAATTCTGACTTGAAAAGGAAGGATGGATTATGCCCTTTAACACCAGAAGAGACAGCCCTTACATTGAGGGCTTTGGACATTGACTCAACTATGCAGATCTATATAGCCGCTGGTGAGATATATGGCGGAGAAAGGAGAATGGCTAGCCTTGCTGCAGATTTTCCCAGACTGGTTAGTTACTTGGACTTGTATTTAAGTGTTTAAACATGTGCAAATTGTCGATGCTCACCTTTGTTAACTAGTTGCTTTTGAATTGTCGTGAAACAGGTCAGGAAGGAAACACTATTGGAACCGTCAGACCTTAGTTTCTTCCAGAACCATTCCTCCCAGATGGCAGCACTAGATTATCTGGTTTCTTTAGAAAGTGATATATTTGTTCCCACCTATGATGGAAACATGGCTAAAGTTGTTGAAGGGCACCGTAGGTACATTTCCACCAATAAGTCAATATGTTGTTGCATGTGATTTTTTCAGCTATGGTCAAACTGATCTGTGTTTTTCTTTTGACTTCAGATAAATGATCTTTGCGATTCATTTCCTTCCAGTTTTAACTTTCTATCTCAGTCAGAGGACAAAAACTTGTGTATGCCCCTAATTCCAGACAGAGTTCATTATTCTGGCTGTGAAATATATATATATTTAACCTAAAGCTTTTTCTATTTCAACACTTTTCAGATAGTTGTTGAACTAATGTATTGATGAGGAGGTTTTTAATGTGTCTCACGATGTGCTAGCCATCTTGTTTTCTTCTTTGTAATGGGTGAATTTGACAGTGATTTTCCCTTGCATATTTGACAATCGGGATAATACTTACCTTGTTTCTGTTGTCTTAATGAGCATCAGATTCCTTGGCTTCAAGAAGACAATTCTACTCGACAGAAGGCTTTTGGTTGATCTAATAGACAGATACAGTAACGGATCATTGACCTGGGATGAATTCTCCTTTTCTGTAAAACAAGCTCATGCAGAGCGAATGGGGAGCTCAACTGAAAGATTGGTCATTCCAGACAGGCCAAAAGAGGAGGATTATTTCTATGCCAATCCAGAAGAGTGTTTGCGGTCATCAGAATATGGATGGAGTAGTACATGATAATCTAGGAGGTTGTGCCATTCGTCCAAGTATTCTGCCCTTGTATTTACACACAAACCATAACGCAGTTCTTTACCAGGAGATGCATAGTCATTATTAAGGCAATCAAAAGGACTGTAGAGGTTTTTTAACTTGAAGAAGAATGCCTGAGAAGATCCAATGAAGCAGCCAGGGGGACGTTGTCATCTCTAGTATATGCTAATAATAGAGTTCTCATGTATAGAAGCTACCCTGCCATTGCTGGGGTGATGTCAGTCAACTAAACTGCGGTTGTACGCTGGGTCGATCCAAATATAGATGCGATTTACCAGAATTCTAGCTTCATGGAAGGTTGAGTCCTCTTCCTTCCATTTGTACCTTTTTTGTTTAATTTGGAATATCGGTGGATCTTTTGAGTCCCAGGGAATGTCACACTCCTCAAGTTTATCCCGTTGGCGTCGCTTTTCCTTGACATGCATTTGACAGATTGGTGTACAAGTATCACAAATGTGCTTTACTTTAGTTTCACAAGTTAAAATTGTGCGGTTGACATAACCATGAAATTTTCACTGATTCATTGGTTCTTGTAATGAAAATGGAACATCCGGCATTGGTAAACTATGTTAGGTTTCCTGTCTGTCGACAATCAAATGTAAGACTCCCAACATATCTAGTAAGTAATTGGATCTCGACTAGTCGTAGTACTTACTGATATGATACGACGAACTACATGTATGAGCGTATCGCGAAAGCTGACAATAACCTCTGCATAGCATTCTCGGTACGTGCGGCAATATGAGCAGGGCAGAGTTTTATGGAATGATTCCGATGTGTCAAAGTTGGCGTGTCGTCGCAGGCACAGCTGAGGAAAGGATGCTGGTTGCTTGTAAGTCTCACGTATGAGAATGTTTTTAAATGGAAGAAAATGGTTGGAGAAGTTGAGGTCATCCAACACAGAAAAGCCATGGGTGGTTGGCCTTTTGACCTCTGGATTTACAATTCTGAAGATGAAGACGAGTTCTTTATTTTCTGAAGGCCGCCTCCAATGGCTGCTGGCTGCTGAGCTGTTGATGACGTTGGTGGAAGTGGAATCCAAAAACAAATTATAGTATAATAGTAAGGAATGATTGACCACCATTATACCTTATTAAAACATTCATGCGGATGTTCTCTTCCTTTAAGACTCAGCTTTGTCTTTTACCGACACGTTAGACCCCATGCCTGCTCCAACCGTTTCGTTAGCAGTAAACAACTGACAAAAATCTTAATAAAATACTTAGAATAATTTTGAAACGGCATAAGAAACTGTGTCGTTTCGTTGAGCCAAAGTTGACATTTCGAGTACAGCTATTATGATTTGTCCTTCACATATATTCATTATCCTTGAAGCATTGGATTAGGGATCAAAACAATAAACTAAGACCAACTTGTATTTTTAAAAACGTTTTAACGTGGATTAAGTATAAAATAGCACATGAAAAGTCGTCGATGCTTATGAGTAAGGAAACATAAGCTACGAGGTGAGTTGTCATGAACAGAACAGGTAGGTTTGGTACCGGCTAACGTGAAAAGAATGAATCACCAGACATGCTGAAACTCAAAGCATTATAGGACAGTATTAATACGATCCGAGGTCGGTGATTGGTCCTCCGCTTATCACCTCATCCTAAGCATACGTACGCATAAAGCTTATCTACTTATTTTTTATATTATTTTATTCTTCAATACAAAGGAAAAAACTATAATACCGTAGATTTAAAAAATACTTGCAGTATAATATACTAGTATATTTATTTTACTTTTTTATCAAAAAAACATATACTAAGATTACGGCAAAATCCCTTCTACTTAGATTAGAAGACAATTAACACACAATTTTTCACCTTATTAAATGGATTTCAATACTCAAAATTTCTTCACGCATTTGCGGTGGATCACTCTAACTCGAAAAATTAGGAATTGCCCCAAGTTTCTTCCCTATAAAATGGCTCTTTTGCTCTCTCTTAAAGAGGATATCTTGATTGTGTTGTGGATGCTAAATTGAGGTCCTCTGTTTATAGAAGGTTAAATGAAAATGCTAGGTGGTATAATTTTCCAAATTCATCTCTCAACTACTATAATTAAGTACTAGTTGAAAATTTTGAAATTAGTGAGAGATAGTGCTTACTAAAATTTGTAGTGTCCCACCAATTATAAAGAGACCCCAATAAATCTCTCCTTTCCTGTTATAATTGGGGGCACCACCACACTAACTCCTTGAAAATAATCATCAAATTTATTAGTGAGTACCGCCTTGGTCATTATATCTGAATAATTATCATTAATATGAACTTTTTTGAGTTGTAGAAACTTTTCTTCCATTATATGTTGTATTTAATGATAACAAACATCAATATGCTTCGAACAAAAATGGAAAGTTAAATTCTTGGCCAAGTGTATCGTACTTTAATTGCTATATTATACCACATATTTCTTTTGTTCATGGTCCAGTTCACAGAGAAAATTTTTCATCCATAACATCTCCTTACATGCTTTCGTAACTGCAATGTATTTAATATTTGTAGTAGAAAGTGTCACACTAGTTTGAAGCTTTGATTGCAAAGACACAATTCCCTTTATAAAGGTAGTCAAATATCATGAAGTTGACTTTTTTCAAATTAATATTCGCGACTATACAAGTGTCTACATACCCGTCTAATAGACTTTCCATGCTAAAGCATAAGCACCTCTTATATGGTCAATATCCATTTTATAGCAGCCTAATGTTCTTTCGTAGGGGTTGGACAAAAATCAACTCACAATGCTAACTACATAGCAATATCGGGCCTAGTGCATACCATAACATGTAAGAGACTATCAATTACAAATGAATACGAGACTTTTTTTGTCTCTTCTTTTTTTTATCACTTGTTGGATTTTGTTTCTTAGACATTTTAAAATGTCTACCAATTGGAACACTAACTGGTTTAGCTTTAGAACAATATGTAGTGATCTGCATTCTAAGGATTTGCTTTGTTGGTCCTTAGTCCTTCATGAAGAAGGATTTATTCAAAACTTCTTAAGGGTTACAATATTTTTCTTATCATGTCCAATAATTAGCATATCATCAACATAAAGTAGAAGTATTATAAAATCACCACCAACGTACATCTTCATAAAGACAAAATGGTCAGTGTGAGTCTTTATGAAGTGTTGTTGAGCCATGAAAGAGTCAAACTTCTTGTACCATTGACTTGTTACTTGTTATAGTCTAAGAGGCTCTTTTTGATCGACATATTAATTGTTCATTGCCTAAAATTGTAAAACTCTTGAGTTGTGTTTTATATATATGTATCTTCCTCTAGCTATTCATGTAGGAATATTGTCTTCATATTGAACTGTTTAATCTCTAAAACTAGGCTAATGGCTAAACCTATAACTACTCAGATAGATGACATATTGACCACAAGAGAGAAGATTTCTTCAAAATCAACATTCTTTTTCTGGTTACACTCTTTCAAAATGATCCTGGCCTTATACCTCAATTGTGGGTTGTTTTCATTAATTTTCAGCTTGGAGACCTATTTGTTTGGCAGTAGGCAACTTGACAGACAGGTGTCTAAGTTGGAGGCACTCATTGGACCTATTCCTCAAGGGGAGGAAGAAGTCACTTCTCACAATACTCGTTTCGAGATGTTGGAAGCGCAGATCCAGCAGTTGCAACATCAAATAGTGGATGTGTTGAAGGCACAAGAGGAGTCTCAGTTTGAGATCACAGTACTGAGGCATGTCATTGCAATGATAGATGTCGAGCGAGGAGAATGCTTAATAACACAACTTTCTTCTGTGAAGGTATGTGAACCTAGGGCGTTCGAAGGCGTGCAGGACGCCAAGGTGTTAGAGAACTTTTTGTTGGACATGGACCAGTACTTGGCAGCTGCTAGGGTATCTGATACTAAAAAGGTCAATGTAACGGCCACGTACTTAGATGAGGATGTCAAGCTCTGGTGGAGGACGAGGACCTCTGTAGAGATCAGCGCGGGTAGAACTCCCGTAAATACATGGGAGCTCATGAAGAAGGAATTAAAGGATCAATTTCTTCCTATGAATACTTCATAGCTTGCGAGGGAGGCCTTGAAGAACCTGAAGTAGGACGGATTGGTAAAAGATTATGAGAAATCTTTTAGTTTTCTATTATTTGATATTGAAAACATGTCATACGAGGACAAGCTCTTCAACTTTTTGTCCGGGTTACAACCGTGGGCTCAAATGGAGTTGTGGTGGCAAAATGTGAAGAACGTGGTTGGTGCAATCGCGGCCGCTGATGCCTTGGTGGACTTTCTAGCGATAAAGGAAACTAAGGTAAACTCCTCTAATTCTATGAAGGGTAAAGGCCATGCCCAACAGGAGAATACTGAGGGGAAAAAGGGGAAGGATTCCAAGAAGGGAGACTTTAATGGGAGAAGCAAGCAAAATGGTGGCTCCGAGAGTGCGGACACGTCCTCCAAAAAGAGCAAGATTACTTGTTATCTGTGCGGTGGATCATGTTATGCAAGAGAATGTATGAGAAAAGAGAAGCTAAATGTCCTGATAACCGAAGAAGAGGGAGAATCTTTGAATAATACGGCGCTGAATTCGATTGTCTTGTTGAATGCGGTTGGTAAAGAACCTAATCCTTATAATGAATTAATGTATGTGAAAATACAGGTTAATGGGATAGAGGTGACCGCGATGGTAGATACGGGTGTGTCACATTCCTTGGTTGCAGAAAGGATGGTACGCAAGTTAGGGCTTAGATTGTCCAAGACCCCGACGAAGTTAAAAGCCCTAGCAGGTAAGGCACAAGCGGTGATTGTAGGAAAATCCCGGGAGGAACATCACATGTTCAGGCAGTGGAAAACAAAAATTTTTGTTCCCGGGACTTTCCCGAAACCCAGGATCCAGGTGTCGGTATGAAAACTCAAACCTAAC
>JAOQMR010000007.1:11701868-11720329 GCA_027563865.1 Erythroxylum pelleterianum
TAGAAATGAAGAAGTTATAGTTAAAATACTATCTTAAAGAAAACAGTGAAAACTGACCCTCTACCGACTTCATGTCAAAATATTAAAATCTAGGAGACTAAATTACCTTTCGGTTCCTTCATAAAACTTGGAGCTTTATGACTCTAGTTTAATTTAAAACAAGAATCGCCTCGATCGGAGCTTTGTAGCTCAAGATATTTCAAAATTACTGAAGCATATTCAGACTTTATCGACCGATCATCACACTTTGTTTTAAACCACCTTTTTCAATTTAAAAGTAATACTGTTCAATCATCTGTAAAAAGGTAGAAAAATATCTTAGAAATCTATCGCTTCGAAAATGAGGTCGATCGAAGATCTATATAAAAAGTTATGGCCAAAAGAAGGGAGAGGGGTCGATCGGCCAAGAACCGACCCCAAAGCTCGCAAGCGCTCGGCATGGGCGAGCACCTGGCGCTCGCATGGCCGAGAGCCTGGGCGACCAGCCCCGCAGTCCGACCTATCAGACTTTTAACCCTCATAACTTTTGAATCCGAGCTCCAAATCAGACACGGTTTGTTTCGTTGGAAAGATAGAGGAAAAATCTACATTTTCAAGAAGGACTAAAAGACAGGCTCGGACCCTAAAGAAATAAAAAATTTACTCTAAGACCGATCGACTAGCTTTCCACACATAGTACCAGGGCTTGTAAACACCATAACTTTTGACCCCGAACTCCAATTTTAGCAAACTTGGTGTCTATAGAAAGGTTAAAGAATGATCTACAACTTTTATGAAGATCACCGATCCCAATTCCAACTCTATAAGGGTCAAAAGTGGACTCAAAGCTTCTACTAAGAATCTGCCATTTTAGACAGCACCTACATTTGATTCTAACAACTCACACCTACCAATCAACACATCAAAATTAATTTATAAAACATCCTGGAAGAGCTCTACAGCTCGGCTAACACTCTCCAGGGGGTCTAAATGATCCCATTCATCCTATAACAACCCAGAAATTGGCTGAAAGCACACTCAATGGTGAGAGGCGTGGTTGTAAAATCAACAAAACCCTAAGGTTGAGGGTTCGATTCCTAGAAAATACCCACGCTTGGTTGAGGGAATCGATCCCAGAAAATACCAGAGGGGACAATACCAATTGGTTGTGTGGGTCTGGGACCCAACAGTCGAGTAGGGGTATAGGTCTTTAGTTGCTTCAAATCTTTGTTTCATGTCACGATTTAATCCGAATCATTCTCCTTTTAGTCCATGAAGGCAATTATTACCTATAAATGTACTTGGAGAGAATTAAGTATTAAATATACAACAAAAGTATAAAATATCAAGTAAAACATATTAAATATAGGCGTGTAATTATAATCAAATACATACTATCAACCACCAAATATTAGAAATGTCAAAATGATTTAACTTATACTTTAATTCTTTCATCATACGATATTTTAATTAGACATTTAGTATGTAATTAATGTCTATGATATTTAGATTAAATCATATTCTTTCTTACTAATTAGCAATTAATTTATATTGGATATTTGAAAACATTCTTTTCAAATCTCAACTCACTTTAACAAGATAATTCATTAAACCATTACAAATAAAGGATAGTGAAACATTTTTCTGATTAATTTAGAGTAGTGAATCTTTAATTGACATACTCAATTATTTCTATATAGTTCGTAATATATCCAAACACTACTGATTGAGCTACTATGATTAAAATAAGTCATAAGTAATCTCAAAATATAATAATTTTTATATAAAACACTTATGTAATCTTAAATGTAAGGATCGATTATACAATCATCATTATGAAAAAGTTTCCAGCACAAAAGTATCGTTATGTTCATAATCATTGTAATTAGATTAATTTAATGAACGTATTTTTTAGGGTAAAAGGCACAAACCTCCTATATGTTTTAAGAAACTTTTGAAAAATCTCTTGATCTTAAAATTTCTTGAAATACTCTTTCTAGTTTTCAATTTTTTAGAAAAAAAACTCATTTTCTTAGATTTCAGTTAAAAAATAATGATGAAATATACGAGCCATAGACATCATACTTGTGCCAATTAAATGATGCTAATATAGCACTTCAACTTAATTTTTAAACTCAAACTGAACTAAGCAAACCTTAACTAAACTAATAATTTAATATATTTTTCCTAATTTATTAATTTAAATCGAGTTTAGGAACTGAGTTGAATTACCATATTAGTGACATTTTATTACTCCATGTTTGATATTCATATCGCATGCATTTTATCGTTATTTTTAATTGAAGTACAAGAAAAAGGGTTTTTTTAAATAATTTTTTTCAAGAATTTTAAAGATTTGAGTGTTTTTTTTCTAAAGCTTCTTAAACTATAGGAGATGTCTATTTATTTATCCTATTTTTTAATAAGCACTCATATATTTATTTAGGTATTTTTATATTTTAATTTATGATATCAATTATTTTCGTCGTAAGAAAGAAACGTAATTTTCGCTAGTTTTATTATTACGTCACATATTGTCTTATAAAATTACAACTAAGAACTATTTAAAAAATGCATAAATACAGATTGAATATCATAATTGTAATTTTATCAAAAATTTAATTGAACACTAATTATTTTAAGATTTTTATCTTTAGAATTAAATATCAAATATAATTAACAAAAGCATATAAATATAAAGAGTGCCTTTATTGATTAAATTAATAATATGGTACATTAAATTATAACCAACCAATTAATTACATAGACATAAACTAATAAAAGTTGATGTCATCGAAACAAAAGATAAAAGATTATAAAAACTGCGACGAGGGTGAAAGTAAAGATTACAAGAAATCAAGTGGACGTGATAGCACGTGGTATGAGATTAGGCGGTTCGTCTTTCTCTTTCTCTTTGCTTTGGCTTTTACTTCCTCTAAGGCTCTAACTCGTGACGGTGTCACGTGGGGGCTGAGAAGTGGGACCCGCGAATTACCCCTAAAGCAAATAAACGGGCCAGTGGGGTGCATGTGCGCTCGACCTGTTGTTTGTGGGTCTCTTTTTTGGGACATTTTCATTTTTCATTTAAACATCCTCTGTCACGTGGCCTCTTCGATCTTTTCGGCTGGTGTTAACTGGTGAGACGTGGCGCACTCCTTGTGGATCAGTTTCACGCTCTGCTCTACTGTACGTATAACAAGCCCCTAGTATTATTTTTTTTTATAAAGGGAAAATATCTACACAAATTAAACAGCTAATCTGGGGAATTGGAAATTAAAAATTGTTCTTATCGTATTGAATTTAAATTAGTATTGATTCGAAAAATTCTTTGCTGGAGAGAATGACATCTTGTAAATAATTTACAAATATTATTTATTGAATTAACTAATGAAGGATAACTAATATGATTGAACTTAAAATATATTAGACATTAATTGTGTACTCTATTTATAATCATAACATTGTATAATCAAAGAATTAAATTATACAAAAAAGCATGCACGAAAATGTTATTCAAAATTACTTTAATATTCTTAAATATTTGGGTGGTCACGATATTTTGCTAGACGCCAATCTTAATATATAATTGGAGAATTAAAGGTAAATTAATTTTTTTTTAATTTATCTAATTATAATTCTAATTATGAATGATAATTATAATTTATATTCATTGCCAATATATTTGAGAATCTAATGGATATCACATAAAGAACTAGTTGAAGAGAGCAAAGATATTTCAATCAAGTTGGACTTGATTATAAAGCTTGAGAAACTTTATGAGTAAATATGAGATATTTAATAAATACAGATGAATATAAGATGTTGGATCTTATTTGGGTATAATTAGTATTTAACTAAAATTATTTGTAATTCTAATAAAAGTTTAATTTAAATTAGAATTTAATTTCAATTAAACTACTAAAATGACCAAAATTTATTATAAATAGGTTTATGCTCTAATGGAACTAGTATTTCTTACTTAACATTTCATGTAAAAGTTACAAAGTTTGCTCAACCTGTTTTGTAGATACCGCTAGAAGGCAGACACTTGTGCTATTACGATGGTTGAGATGAGTCAATTTCAGAAACAGTTAGAGAAATACGACAATAATATGATCAAGTTTTAGAATAAGACACGAATTAAGATTCATGTTTTATTATGATTTAATTGTTAATCATTTTATAGAATTAAAGTGATCTTAGTTTTTAGGAAATCGAAAAGTTGAAAAAGTTTTGTAATTGTTTCACTTTGGTGGAGATCAGATCCCATCCCGATTTTTCAATAGTAATATCATAGTAGACTTTAATTTTATAATTTGATTAAATTGTTTAATTTTTATTAATCTTAGAATTTTGGAATTAAAAAAAGAATAATGAAAAACTCATATTACAAACCAAAAATTATAAAAAGTTCTTGTTAGAAATATTAAAACCCTATAATTCAATTTGGAATTGAATTGAAATCATTCTAACTATTAAATAATACGTGAACGAGAGACTAGGGCCTTTAGCTAGTATGCGGCTTTTGCTATATGTGTCTTGCTTGGGAATTGATGGCACGATATTCAAAAGAATTGTAAACTTCTGCAATGTTGCTAGAGAAGACTGTTGGAAAATAAAAGAAGAAAACAAATAAAAGGAACATAATGCATGCCTCTTTGGTTTTGGAAAATTGGATCTGCGTCTGCCACAAGTGTATATTGTTTTTCTGGGTTGTGTTTTGTGTGATGTGGAACCAGTGTCAGAACCAGCGGCAAATCGCCACTTGTAAGTTGCCCACTAGCTAGCGACAAGGCTGAACCAGTGGAAAAATGCCACTAGTAAAAGGCCGTAATCGACCATAAACATACGGCACGATGGTGGTCCAATGGCGGGGAAGCGTGAGACACGACGACATGAAGAGAAGCAGAAAAACGAGCGACAATGGCTAAACCTAAACTAGAGAAACCCTAGATCTATGTACAAAAAGACGGGGCACGTGTTGGTGAAACGATTTTGGAGGACAGACTGCTGGCGCGTACGTTGCAGAAGCTAGTCAACGAAGAGTCGTTGACTGAGACATGTCTTGTGCGTACAGTAAATGTGCTAGAGCTAGACACTTCCACAATTTTTTTTAAAATTTTTATATGTTTTAAATCTTGTTTTTAATTAAATTAGTTTATTTCAAATTAAATTAGTTTAAATTCCTAATAAATATGGAAAAGTATTTTTTAATTGTTTAAAAATTATTTTCAAAAGGTTATTTTATTAGGAATACTTTGGCATTTAGTTTAATTTTTCAAGGAGTTGAATTATTAAATTAAATTAATAATCAAATCAATAATTGGAATCAAGTAAATATTTAAAATACTTATCTATCATAATTAGATCATGTTAGATAATTAATATAATGAGATTATATTAATTAAGATGAGATCTTAACTTTAATATGAAAATTAAAGTAATTATTTTTAATATACTTTAGATTAATAATTAGATTGATTCCTATCTAATTTTAGAAAAGTAATTTTTCTAAAATTAGGATTAATTAGTTTCAATTATATTGAAATTAATCAATTAGACTCCTTAAAATTAAGAAAATTGTTTTCTTAGGTAATTAAGAAATATGTTTCTTAATTAAATTTATTTATTTCATTTTGATTGAGATAAAATAAATTTATGAATTTATTTGTTTACGAAATTGTTACTCAAATTTTTAAAAAATTGTTTCTTTATTTATGAATAATAAGTTTTTGATTTATTAGAAAAGATAATTTTCTTGATTAAAATTTCAAAAGTGTTTTCATTTGTTAATTAAGACATTCTAATTAATTAAGAAATCAATATCAATATAAATGAATTTCTTAATTAAATTTAAAAGTGTGTTTATTTAATTTTGAGAGTAGTTTCCTTTTATATTAGCAAATAGTTTTCTAATTAAGGAAAAGTAAATTCTAATGAGATTATATATAAACAATTTTCTAATTGGATTAGAACGTGTTGTAAGTAAATGTCGTGTACAAGTCGACTTGTTCGTTGGATAAGTCGACTTACACGCATTCAGTACCGACAAGTCGACTTGTTCATGGACGCCTTCCATTAATATGGTAAGAACCAGAGTTCTTATAGGGTTGGGTTGTTGAGCTAACCTCAAGCTCACTCTATACGGATATGTTCGAACCATGAAAATTTGATTTTCGGATTAATGGGTCGGTTTTCACTGGAAGCGTTGATTTGTTGAGTAAACTCAAGGTCAACGTGGACAAAGGCGAAATTGGGTAGCATACATACATCTGATGTACCTCCCGGGATTTTCCTACACGTGTTACTTATATAATTTAAAAAAAGGAGGTTTCCAAATTATAACAAGTAAAAGAATATTTTATAGAAAAATTGTTTTCAATTAAATTTTGTTAAAGGAGTCAATATAATTGAGAATAATTTCCAATTATATTTGAAAATTGTTTTCAAATTAAATTAAATTATTATTTGGAGTAGGAATGTAATATATTTATGAATCAATAGGTTTAATCTAATTTAATTTTTCCAAAGAGGTGGAAATATTATTTTAGATTATGAAGATTAACTAGAATCAAATGAAGCTTTATATTATATGCACATAATTTGATTATGAGCGCATAAGTTGCATACTTTATTTATATGTTTGATATATATATTGGATGCATGCTAAATTGTATTTTTATATGTATGGTATATTACATGCAATTTTTTGTTTGATGAGATGAACAAACTTATAATTCCTCATTAGAATATTAAGTACATGTTTTGAATGTGATTATTGCCTTCCCTTGTTATAAGAATAAACCAGGGTTTTATTTATTGTTAGACTTATTGAGCAAACTCAAGGTTGTTTTAACCTAAATATGTTTAGCTTTATGATAGTGAGTTCTACTTAACTAAATTTGTGTGATTTGGCTGAGCAAACTCATGATAACACAAAGTTAGAGGCAGGGTTAGGAAGGACAGATAAGATATATTTTGGAAAGAGTTGTCACCTAAAGGATTTAGGAGTCACATAAGATGTGATTGATAAAGTTCTTAGCCACCTAATTTAAGTTTAGTTGGATGGTTAAGCAAAATCAAGATCAACTATATTTGAATAGGATCTTAGCCAATTAAAAAGATTAGAGTTATCTTTTCGAATAGTATTGAGGACTATTATTTCGAAAAAATAGTGGGAGTAACTACACACATGAGTAGAGTTCTAATCTCATTTGGTAGTCATGACATATAATTAATTACTTGATTCTCTTACATTCATATTTTTTTGAGTGAAATTTAACTTGTTTAGTATAGCTGATACTAAGTTAGTGAACCAAATTTCTTGGACAAATGATTATGTTTGAGAAGAGTTCTTAAATTTGGAAAAGAAAATTGTATGCCCATTATGTAATTTTACTATAATTCCAGTTGAGGATTCGGTAACAAAATTATATAGATACGTTAAAATCATATGGATAACAAAAATGTATTGATATTTTAAGTTGACTGATGTCTCATAGGCTTTGATGACAACATGCAAGATGTATGTCAATACCATGATAGCAAGATGCAAGAGGTTGTATAAAGTAGAGCTGAAAGGTATAGTACCTTGATAAAATTTTTTCATTCAATTTAACCTATTAAAAGCATAAACATGGAGATGAATTAAAGGCTTTGCTATAGTATGATAATAACTGTCATAAGAAGAAAATGATTGCATCACTTTTTTTGCCCATATGTTATATGATATAGATCATATATATTTCTAATTCATGCTTATAAGTATTTAATACTGAATTTAAATTTAACATTACTATAATGTTTAAGGCATGATAAGAAATAGAATCATTATCATCATTAACACTCAATTGAATCCCGCACAAACAAGGGGTCTAAGGAGGTCTGATAGTACACAGCCTTATCCCTACTTAGTAAAGAAACTGTTTTTGATAGACCCATATGCAAATGTGACATGAAGATATTACAAAAAAGTCAAATAATCATAAAAGATGTAATAAAATAACTAAATAAATTAAAATAAAACTTAGACTAAAGTAATAATAAATAATTGAAATAGAATAATAACAACTTAAAAAAAGGGTTACAGATCTTCATTAGGTGATGCAAGTTAAGTTAAGAAGATATAGTTATTAAGAAAATAACATGACAAATATACCTGATATGGTGCAACGTTCTGCTTATACTTGATATGACACCATTTCTCGAGTTGTGCATGTCGTCCTTGAGCAGGGACCATGCTAATATGCTCTGTATCATTCCAATTTACTTTGCTACCTTAAGTTAACGATGTGGTTTTATTCAAGTTATTTAGACTAATCGAAGAACCAGTACATCATTTTATTAAAAACTAAATCAAACATGTGGCTCTCGAACAATAATCCTTCCATAGCACAGAAAAGACACATGTACCCAGGCATTCAATAGAGACGACTCTGCTCTGACACGGAGAACTCAACATAGGAAGCTGTGACCAAACTTCCACCGTTGATAGGGAGTATCCTAGTATTACTTATAACAAGTACTGTTCAGATTCTTAAAATCCATGAATGATCAAGTCGTAAGGATACAATGTTTACCAAAAAATGTGTATAAAAGGAAACCCACAACAAACTAGGGAGCAAAAAAGTAGAACTTGATCAAAAAGAAAAATTATCAAGAAGATATGAATGTGAAGAGTTTTTCTTTAAATCACCAAATCATCGAGCATTCGGTTGTTTGCATCAATCTATCGTTTACAACAATAGTTCATTGTAACATGTAAAACACAGCCAAGTGTAATGAAAATAAACCAAGTAACCATTCATAAAATTGAATAGATCTAAGCCACTTAAGCTTACTTGAGCCATAGCGGTAGAGCAGAGAAATGAGATTTGTTAAAGTGAAAACCACTTTTCTCTTTTCACATTCAAATGGAGAAAACTAAAAATTGTGGCATTCACTTAAAACACACAAAAAGAGATGAGAAAGAATTCCCCTTTCATACACTCAAAACCCAACAAACATTATAAACAAGGAATAAGGGAGAGAGTGGTGTTGAAATAGAAACAAAAGAAAAAGTTTTGAACTTGAAACAAAAATGGTTTAGACAAAGCCTACGATACGAGCTAATTCTCGATCAAAAATCCAATTTTATATAAATAATTTGTATGTGTTGAATCAAAGGAGACTTATGCTTAATATAAATGGCAAGAATACAAAATTAGATAATCGAGATTATCCTTTTATTCCATGTTGGTTAAATCAACAAAACGAAAATAATAAAGTTACATACAAGGATATGTGTATCATTTTGATTATGAATCATATGAAACTTGTCAAGTTGAAGGATAATCAAATTAACCTTTAGTGAAATAATGATGATGATATTGAATTGTTATATCTTATACACGTGATGTATTGGATGGAGTAATAATTCATAAAACAATCATACTTATATTTCATTAGATTACCAGTGACTTTATATTTATATTCATATGTATTAAATGAAATAATGATTTCAAATTTTAAAAAGTTCAAATTGTTTAAATATAAGTAGAAATTAAAAATTAAGAATATTGAAGCAATTCAATGAGATTGTTGTGGTAAGTTTTAAATTTTTGGTTATCTAAGAAATGAGATTCTCTGGTGAATACCTTCATAATACAATTTGATAAGAGTATGGATTTATGTAAAGAGGAAAATACAACAACAGATATTGTATGATGCAATATTATTTTTTTTCTATAGCTATGCCTAGCATAATCACTTATCTTCAATAGTTCCAATTAAATAAATTAGTAAGATTTTTTATTGAATATGAAATGCTAAGTCTTTGAAAGAGTTAAAGTTAATAATTCAAGGATGTGATGTTTGATTGAAGCATATATTATCCATTAAGTTTAGAACTAAATTAGATAATAAAAGGTTAGATATAATCTTACAGATCCATTAAACAAATTGTTTGATTCAATGTATACTTATAAGAGAATGGTTCTTAAGATAAGTACTGGGAGTAAGGTGAAATTTGAAAATTTAAAATCTCATGACAATATATCCAATTGAAACTAGTGCCTTTGTTGATATATCTGATATATACTTGAAAGGCTAAGAGACATTGAAAGATTCACTTTCTTGATAATAAGAAAGTCTTTTATAGGCATAAAATCTTAAAACTAAACTCTAATAGGAAATAACATCTTAAAACAATAAAGTCTCTAACAACTAAAAAATGTGACCAATGCTTATCCTACAGCCATATCGGTGCCATCTTTGTTCTGAAACTTATAGTACATGTAATAATGACAAGTCTAACATTGATTACAAGTTCAAATCTAGTGCTAGTTTGTTTCTGTTTCTCTAATTTGCATATCCAAGTAAAGATTAACATCAGTTTACTTCTACGTCTAGCACTAGTTATTTGTTTTTAAATCCTTTTCAAATGTTAATCCTTAGCTTGAGTCAACATCATAAACTTGAATTTCATCTCTTGAAATACCAAAACTTCACTCCATGTGTAAAGATCCACCATTAGATCATTGAGAACTTCTTTGGAATCCTTTACTCTACTTCTTGTTAATGGTCATCTAATAATCTGTAATGGATCTCCAGCAAGTTTTTGTGCTTAACTTGAACCTTTCACAATTTGTTCAAGTCCCTTTTTATAGCTTCATTGATTAGAACCTTGTGTAACTTTAGTGGATGCTTGACTCCTATCAAATTGTGTAAAACTAACCATAAAAAGAGATTATTGTAAGTCATATGATTTCAAATTATATTATATGAGATCTTAGAATTTAAATGAGCCTTGGAATATAGCCACATACCAACGAGTAGATATGATCTCATGGGACAATTTTAGGAAAATATCATGTAACAAGGAATATAGCCTTAAGAATTTCATTTAAAACTTACTACTTTATATTGTTACCAAAGTATCATGTATAATGTGATCTTACAGGACAATTTTAGGAAAGTAAGTTAAATATAATTTAAGAGAATTTATAATAAAAGAAGATCATTTTGATTTGTGATTCACGTAAAAAATATATTTAAAAGTGACTACTTTTTATCTGTAAAAGAATTAAATACAATTGCAATATGATAAAATAAATAAAATCAAATAAGAATAAAAATGTCAGATATGACCTAAAATGTAGCATGCTAAATCTACTCAAATATCCATTCATTAGTTAAGAGAGTGAATAAAGATAGGGATGACAAAAACATAGATAGAACTTTTATAAAATTAAAAATGCAAAACTACGTCATTTTGGATCATATCATTTTTTTTAATTTTGTTATTTCAATGCAAAGAAAAAAAAATATCATTTGTCCACAATAAAAAGGAAACTGGGAAATTATTTTTCATCTAAAGGCTTTTTCCTTTAATTCTATATATCTGTCCACAAATAATGAATTGAGTTCATATAAGGCCCGGTCCAAGACACATTCAACCTGCACTTAAACGAAGGGTTATTATGAAGAGTAGTATTATGTAATCATCCCTTAATATGTGAAGATAAAATAATTCTGCAATTGTTTAATGATCTGTAAGTGCGTGTGTTTTCCCAGATTTATCGTTTACTTATCAATATATATACTTTGTGTTTTCTTGGATCTATTGTTTGTGGACACCTGTTTACTTATCAAGATACATACTTTTGTGGGAAGGAAGAAAGCTTTGGAGCGCTTTGCACGAGTACGCCCCTTTAATTTCTCTGCACGTCTAACTACAGTAATCTCTTCGTATATATGGATTAAAATCAGTTGATACCCATCATTTGAACAGAAGTTCTTACTTAAAATCGACAGCTGACTTTCACTCAACAACTTGCTATACACAATTAGGTCAAGAATCGTATTCATGGGGACCAATCTAGTAATGCTTTTCCTTGGCAATGCTTATCTCTGTGTACTGACGGGCAATCTGTGCAAGCTAGACTAGTGACATGTATTGACTATGCTTTGTAAATTGGGTCTTTGAGGCATAAAAGGAAGAATTTGCTTTTTTTTTACAAGATTGAAATTGGGTGGGCACGGTTTGTTGTTGTGCTCTGTGTCAATGGAAGTTGTCCACAACATTGAAGCCGAAAGAAAGTCAAATTGAAGTAATTGCTTAAAAAGAGGGTGAAATGCCTTTTGTGATTCTATCTCATCCTCTCCACGGTTACTATTCATTACATCGTTTACCTAAAACATATTCATGCCTTAAAGATCATCTGATTGGTTCAAGTGATAAAACTGAGCCGAAAGGGTAAAAAGAGTAGATAAAATATTCACAACCTACCATCAGCAAACTAACTTTACCAACACAAATGCTTGTTCATTATATTCTAAACTTCTCCAGAAACTTTATTGGAGTCGAGAAGAGAACCATACGGAAACAGATTAAACATTTAATCAAGCCTTAGGCGTTACGTTACCGTTACTTCTTGTTGCGTTGTTGGTGACACGCGGAGACGAAATTGGTGGACAAGTCGGAGTAAAGCGAGACGACTTTGTTGATGTTGCCATTGATTTCTTGAATCAAGGAAACGTTCTTCACCATGTTCTCTGGAACCTTAGACTCGTGATTCTCGTTCACTTGTTGAATCAACGCTCTGTTCCTGTCCAAGACCGACTGCACCTCATCAAAGCTGTTGTTGAACGTGGCCCAAGCCTCGGCATCTCCGTCGTCGTTGGGGCGTTTGTAGCGGCGCTTCCTGTTGGAGGTGTCTTCCATGCTCGATCCGGCGGCTGAGAACGAATACCAGCGTGGTCATACGATCACATCAATTTTCCTCGAAATCCAGAGGGCAGCGGAGTCGACGCGATGTTAAGAGGAGAGTGGAGATAAATATTAGGAAAAGACTAGACAAATATCTTCGTGTTGAGATGCTTCAATGAGGAAAAGGGCGATGATTTTGCCACGACAACAAAAAGCGCACGAAGAATCGGATATTTTTAAGCCAAAATATCTTTCCACCAAAAAGTATTTGGACTGGGCCGCCTAGAAAATAAAATATAACAATTGCTTCTATTATTTAAGAATTTTTTTAAAATATTAAATTTTTAATCTCATATTTCAGTTAAGAATTAAGAATGAATGTAACTAAATTACAATATCAACTTAATTCTTAAAATCAATTAAAATTAATAATTTAAGATTAAAAATTTAAGATAATTATAATAAATTATTAATTTAAGCACTTAATTATTTCAATTGAAATTTAAAAATTATGTTAAATTATTATATAAATAACATTTAATTAATGCATATGTAATATTTATAACGCCTGTATTTTATTATTATTAGTATAATTAATACCCAACCTAACTCAAACTAATTGGATCTAGTCAAGTCAAAATGTGAGCAATCTAGGCTAATGCAACACATTCCTGCCATAGATACTCCAAATCAACCATTATGTATGTGCTTCAAATTCTTTCTCAATTTATAACAATTGTTTTCATAGATAGTACATGTAATGAAGATTAGCATTCAAAAATCTAATCCCACTTGACAAGTAGGAGTGACCTGATTGGTTTTAACTCCTCACTTAAGGCTCTCTTTTGTAGGAGGTCTTAAGTTAGAGTTACCAAAAAAGGAGGGGAGAGGGGAATTTTCCTTATTGATGATCCTTTAGCCCCCTAGGCATGCTTCTTGGTCGAAATAATTACGGACATCTCGCTTCCAGCGGTAATGTGGAGTTGGAGCTACTAGGGAACCCGACGTTGCTAGGAACCTGATGCTGAGCACGGCCAGTGATCAATCAGCAGCTGACCAATTAATATGTGACGACTACTTGTGCGCAAAAGTGTACAGGCTACGTAGGAACCTGAGGGATCTTGAGGTTCTAGATTTACCTTCTCTAGGACTCTTGGGATTAGATAAAGAAAAAAGAAATCTAATTCCACTCAATCTCCCTGTGAAACGTCCAGTCAGAGGGATTGAATGCTATTTTTCCATTAGCGACAACAAGATAATAAGGCAAGTCCTCTTGAGTATCCGGTTTGCATTGATTTCCAGTGCAGGGTGGACTCCATTCAGCTTCTTTTAGCAGCTTCACAATCTCCTCCACAGCTGATAAATGGATCCTATGAAGTAAAAGACAATTAATTACAAATGATAACCTTAATTAGATCTGGTACTTATCCGTTGCTCAATATGCTTAATAATAGAGGATAAAGTGATTAGATCTCATCTTGACTAATTATTTGGTATTATCTCATTTTTTGAATTTATTTTTGTGCTTAAATGTTAAAATTAATGTTTGTTTTATTTTAGGAGATAAAAATTACAGATTGCATCAAATTGGGACTTTATTGATGATAATGAAAATTTTTGGATAAAGTGAAGAGATTGATGCGGTGGATAAGGCTGATTACTTGAAGAGTTGGAATTCGATTGGAAGACTTCCCCTTATCCTTATCAAGAAGGAGTTTGATTTTGAATTCGCTTTAGATAGACGTCTTTACAAGCTAGAGTTAGATTAGGATTATTTTAGAAAACCCTATAAAAGGGACATTCCTCACAGTAGAAAAAAACCCTATAAAAGGGACGTTCCTCACAGCAGAAAAAAGGTTATCTCTTTTTACGTTTTTAGCAATTCTTTAGTCTTTCTTCTATTTTTGTTATTGGAGAAAAAGCCATGTGTGGCTAAACTCTTCGTTTTGATTCAAAGGGATTCAATACTCTGATTGTAACCTTGTGAGGTTTTGCGTTTCAAACTTTTATTCACATTTTAATTTAAGCATTTCTTATTTTGAGTTCTCATATTTCATGAACGATTGATATTCGATTAACCTGACAATTTAATTTAATATTGATTATTCTATCGCTATCCAGAAATTCAGTGATTTGTAATTGTCATGAAGGATTGATATAAGTAACAAATAGGTTATTTATGAATTTTCATATTTAACTTATGATAAACAAGAAAACTAAATTGAATAGTTGCAGCTATCTTGATTATTTAATTTAGGATTCAGTCGAAGCTATCACACCCAGTTAATAGATGATAAGTTTTGGTTTGGATGCTGAGTTTGAACCAATCAATTTAGGAAAATTTGAGACTTATTACGACTATTCTAATATGTTTCGGACTAGCTGCTTGAATCGTGAAAATATTCTTTTTAGACCAATGATCAATGTTACAATTAGATGAGATCTTTCCCTTGAATTGGAGTTTGGTAATCTTGACTTTCTCAATTTTAAATTCAGTTGATTTAAGTTATTTTCATCTTATTTTTAATTAATCATTTATTTAATAAAAAACTCGCCATTCACTTTTATTGCTTGAAATTAATAAACTAGCGTTCAATTTTCCAGGGATTCGATCTGGTTCCACAAATACTACAAAAGTTTGGATAATCGAAATTATTTTGGGGGTTTTAAAAACCTGACCAAAATTCGGTGCCGTTGCCGAGGAGCTATTTCAAGTTTCTTAGTTTCTTTGCATTTTTATTTTTACAGTTACTGCTAATCTCTTATCTTGTATAACTCGTGCTTCTCATATAGGTAAATTGCTATATAATCCAGAAATTGAGAAGACATCGCGTTGTTTGAGAAAAGAGACTAAGCAAGGAAGCGGTTATTCACCTTCAGACGTGAAAGTTAAAGTAGATCTAACAATTGGTGAAGACTCTAATTTTTAAGAAGCAGAAGAAAAGATGACAAATCTTAACCCTAGAATGTTGCGAGAGTTGGCTACATCGAATTTGAATCAACAACCTTTATGCATTTAATTTATAGATGTTGAGGTAGATTTTGAATTAAAATCTTGTTTGATTCACTTACTACCTATTTTTTGTGGTCTTGTAGGTGAAGGTCCGCATAAACTCCTGAAAGAATTTCATGTTGTTTGTTATAGAATGAAGCCACAAGGGGTGAGAGAAGAACAAATTAATCTCAAGGCCTTTCCATTCTCATTAAAAGATAAGGTAAAAGATTGGCTATATTATCTTCCACTTAGCTTAATAACAACATGGAACGAGATTAAAAGAATATTTCTGGAGAAGTTCTTTCTTGCATGAAGGGCATCGAATATCAGAAAGAAGATATGTGGGATAAGAAAAATTACAGGAGAAACATTATATGAAAATTGAGAAAGGTTTAAGGAGCTATGTGCTAGTTGTCCACATCATCAAATTCTCGATCAACATCTGATTCAATACTTTTATGAAGGACTATTGGCAATGAATCAAAGTATGGTCGATGTAGCTAGTGGAGAAGCTCTGTTAAACAAAACATCTGAGGCAGCTAAACAGTTAACTTCAGTTATCACCTAAAATTCTCAACAGTTTGGGACAAGGATGTACGGAGCTATTAAGCGTGTGAATGAGGTAAGTAACACGCACCTTGAGGATAAAATATTTGATTTAACCACTCTAGTTCGTTAAATGGCTGTAGGTTAATTGCAATCGGCAAGAGTATGCGAAATATGCTCATTCTATGGACATCCTACAGATATGTGCCCTACATTGCAACAAGCCTCTCTTCAAGACGCTAATGCAATAGGAGGCTTTCCTGGTCAACCTCAACGAAAGTATGACCCTTATTCTAATTACTACAACCCTGGATAGTGGGATCATCCAAACTTAAGCTATGGAAATTAAGGAGGCCAACAACGATATCAACCTCACAATTTTAATAACCTCAAACTCCTACATATGCTCAACCTCAACCTTCAAATTAAGTTATGTCTTTAGATGAAATTGTTAAAGCACTTGCTAATAATACTCAACAATTTCAACAGGAAACAAAGGTAAGCCTTCAAAACTTGGGAAATTAAATCACTCAATCAGCCACCTCGGTAAGTAAATGGGAAGCCCAAGCATTGGGGAAACTACCTTCCCAAACGGTGGTGAATCTTAAGGAGAATGTGAGTGCAATGACTTTAAGAAGTGGTAAGGGATTCAATCTGGAACTCCTTTATCAAAGGAGGAAGAAAAGCACGATGATGGAGAAAAGAAGGAAGAGCTTCCAACTTAAGAATCAACATAGGTAAAAAATGATTAATCTCCATCAATATCAAGTAATGCATGTTTGCCTCCTTTTCCTAGCAGGTTGGCTAAACCAAAAGATAATGAATATGAAAGAGAAATCTTAGAAACTTAAAAAAAGTTGGAAAACAATATACCACTTCTGGAAGCCATCAAACAAGTTCCAAAATATGCAAAATTCTTAAAGGAGTTGTGCACAAATAAAAGGAAGTTGAAGGACAAGGAGAGAATAATTTTGGGTAAGAATGTATCAGCTGTGATAAATAGGAAATTACTGGAAAAATGCAAAGATCTAGGTATGTTTACACTTCCGTGTGTTATTCGTAATAGAAAAATTGAGCGTGCCATGCTAGACTTAGGTGCATCTATTAATGCCATGCCATACTCAATTTATTGAGCTTTAAATCTGAATTCTTTGCAAGAAACTAATGTGATTATCCAACTAGTTGATCATTTGTATGTGCATCCTATTGGAGTTATTGAGGATGTTTTAGTCTAAGTTAATGGTTTGGTATTTCTAGTGGATTTTTACATCTTAAAAATGGATGGAGATAGTGTGGAACACTCTGCCTTAATTCTACTGGGTAGGCCATTTATGAAGACGACTAAGACAAAAATTGATGTAGATGAGGGTACTCTTTCTGTAGAGTTTGATGGAGAGATAGTAAAGTTCAATATTTTCGAAACAATAAAATACCCTAATGATCTTCAATTTGTCTATCATATGGATATTATGGATTCATTTGTGCAGGATATGTTTAATGAGAAAATATTGAAGATAAGTTAGAGTTTAAGGCCAAATTAAAAGTGAACGAACAAATTGATGAAACTTGTGAAGTTGCAGAATCGTTATCAACAATGGAAATAGATTCGAAAACTTTTAATGCTGAGCTTACTATAAATCACAAGAAAATGCTACCTTCTACTTTGCAGTCTTTGAAGATCGAATTGAAGGCCCTATTTGATCACCTTAAATAAGTCTATTTGGGTGATGGAGAGTCATTACGAGCGATCATTTGAAAAAGGTTGACTGAAGGGCAAGAGGAAAAATTGGTGACACTATTTAAAGAATACAAAACTACAATTGGTTGGACTTTAGCGGACATAAAAAGAATCAGCCCGGCAATTTGCATGCAAAACGAATAGGTAAGTCCATTGCATATTGTGCCCAAGAAAACTCGAATGACAGTGATACGAAACCAGAATGATGATTTGGTACCAATGAGGGTACTAAATGGGTGGCGAATGTGCATTGAATTTAGGAAGCTTAATTTAGCTACTAGAAAGGGCCATTTTTCGTTTCCCTTTATGGATCAAATGTTAGAAAGACTTACTGGTAAATCGTGTTTATGCTTTTTGAATGGTTTTTCAGGTTACTATCAAATAGAAATTGCTTAAGAGGATCAAGAAAATACTACATTCATGTTATTAGTAGTGAGTCCTAGGCCAATGGACATATGTGACTTTTGTACTAACATTATGACTTATTAATAATATATTATGAGGTATTCTTTTAT
>JAOQMR010000007.1:11720429-11733245 GCA_027563865.1 Erythroxylum pelleterianum
CACTACATGGTTTCATGTCATTAGTGATTCTCAATATGGTTTGACTTTAGTCCTCTGACCTGAAGTCATCATGATTCCCTACATGAGGAATTCAGTGTTTTGACATTATACTAAGTTATTTTTAATCGAATAACAAGTAGTCTTACGTTGGACATTAAATAAATTATGCGGAGGGATGTGAATGACGTAGATAGGTTTGTAGCTCTCTTAAATGAGAAAGATATCATTTGGGCCTCTTGATAAGTATGAATAAAGAAATGCATGGCCGTGCTTAAATGAATTGATGAGGAGTCATCAATGTCATTTGTTATAATCAATCAACTTGGGGATCAAGAAACTATGATTAATCAAAGGTTGACATATACCATGCCTTGTGAGTAATCTTGATATTGTGTTACAAAGAGACTGAGTTTGTAACCATGGTTACAGGTTAAATTGGATTACCGATCCTCATTTGATTTGGGTAGTCATAATGTCTTGCTAGAGGCCTCTTATGACTTATGGGTCTTGAAGTGTGATCAAGCCCATTGCTAACATCAAATGAGCCTACAGGGTCGCATACAGAGAGTTATGTGATCTGGGCTTATTCTCTTGGGCCTAATTTATTAGGCATTGAATAAATATATATGGATATATTTATTAGGCTAGATTGAATTACGTTGTCGGGTTTTTATTATATGAGATATAATATGGGCCGAAACTTATTGAGCTTCAATAATTCTAATGGGTTTAGGATTATGATGTTCTTATTCCTAATAGGAATAGAAATTAGGTTTTCTCTATAAAAATAGAGAAACTTATATCTCATAAGATGAGAGACGAAAACCCTAGCCACCCAGACCTAGTTGTTCGTTCTTCTTCCGAGAGAAAAAATTGTGCGGCATTTATAAAGGGTTTTAGAACATACTAGCACACATTAGCTGTTGCCCAGATCGTTCATCCTCGTGTGGATACCGGTAGAGGACATTCGCGCATTGTAGTGTCTACAAATCTGAAAAGGACACAAATACCAATCCGCGTCAAGAGGTAATTTCATACGTGTTATAAATTTCAGTTATATTTCTTGTTGTGTAGTATGGTCCATTCCGCTGCGTATTGTGAATACCCGGGCCATAGGCGATCCAACACATGTGTCCTTTTGGAACATATGCTTTTAGGCGAATGCTATTCGGTCTCTATACTGCTACAGGTACGTTCCAAAGATGCATGAAGTATTCAAGGATGATTTCATTGTTATGGAGATTCGTTCAATGATTGTTTAAATAATTTATTTTAAGTTCTTAAACGATGCATTGAGACAAATTTAGTCTTAAATTATGAAAAATGACATTTTATGGTAGATTAAGGCATTGTTTTAGGATATGTGATTTTATCTAGGGGTATAGAAGTTGATAAAGCTAAAGTGGATTTAACTGTGAACTTACCTCACCCTACAAACGTTAGGGAAGTTCGATCTTTCCTTAGACATGCAGGATTTTACCGCAGGTTCATTAAAGATTTTTCTAAGATTGCAATACCTTTATCAAAGTTACAAAAAGACGTTCTTTTTGACTTTGAGAAGGACTGCGAGGAAGCTTTTGATAGACTCAAGGCACTACTAACAAGTACGCCTACGATTCAGCCACCAAATTGGGATCTTTCATTCGAGATCATGTGCGATGCTAGCATCTATGCAGTGGGAGCTGTTTTAAGCCAAAGGATTGAGAAAAGAAGTCACGTTATCTTCTATAATTCTAGGACATTGGATGCTGTGTAGTGCAATTATTCTAAAATTGAGAAAGAGCCTTTAATAATTGTTTTTTACTGTAGATAAATTTAGATCTTATCTACTTGGCTCTAAAGTAATTGTTTACTCTGATCATGCAACATTGAAATATCATATGATAAAGAACGAGTTCGAACCAAGGCTAATACGATGGATTTTGCTACTTCAAAAGTTTGATTTGACAATAAAAGATCGAAAGGGTGTGGAAAATTTAGTAGCAGTTCACTTGAGTAGGTTAGTAAGAGTTGAAAATATTTTACATATTTCCGAAACTTTTGTTGATGAGCAATTGTTCTGAACGAAAGGTATGGTTTCATGGTACGTTGACTTAGTAAATTATTTATTTACTGAAACTTTACCTTATTATATTAGTAAGTCTAGGAAGGAAAAGATAAGAAATGAGGCAAAATATTATGTGTGGGATGAACCATTCTTATGGAAGTTCTACTTTGATCAAATTATAAGGCGTTGTGTGCTAGAAAATGAACAAAATTTTGGCTTAGCTTTTGGTCACAAATATGTATGTGGAGGTCATTTTGGCCCCAAAAGAATTGCCAGAAAAGTTTTGGATTATGGATTATATTGGGAGACTTTATTTAAAGATTCTTATCTGTTCTGTAAAAGTTATGATAGATGTCAAAAGACAGGTATGTTATCTCATTGAAATGAAATGCCTTAAATCCCAATTCTTATAGTTGAAATATTTAATGTATGGGGTATTGATTTTATGGGGCCCTTCCCTTTATCTTGTGGATTTTCTTACATACTTTTGGCTATTGATTACGTTTCCAAATGAGTGGTAGCAAAAGCCACCATAACTGACGATTCTGCAACTATTGTAGGGTTTATAAAAACTAACATTTTTAATACATTTGGAATCCTATGTTCCATCATTAGTGATCAAAGAAGTCATTTTTGCAATAAAGCTGTGGCAATGCTACATAAAAAGTATGGAATGCGTCATCCAGTAGCCACCGGCTACCATCCGCAAACGAATGGAGAAGCAAAAGTATCGAATAGAGAGTTGAAATCCATCTTAGAAAAGACTGTGAATCCTAGTTGAAAGGATTGGAGTTTACGACTGGATGATACTCTTTGGGCATATTGTACAACTTACAAGACACCGATAGGAATGTCTCCTTATCAATTGGTTTTAGGTAAAGCTTGCCATTTATTGGTGGAAATTGAGCATAGAGCCTACTGGGTAGTGCGATGTTGCAATATGGATTTAGCGAAAGTTGGAGAGGAAAGGAAGTTGCAACTACAAAAGCTAGAGGAAATAAGGTTGGATGCTTACAAAAATTCAAAAATTTACAAAGAGAAAATCAAGTTGTTCCACAATAATATGATCTTGAGGAAACAATTTGAGATAGGATAGAAAGTGTTATTGTATAATTCTCGATTAAAACTCATCCTAGGTAAGTTTCGTTCTAGATGGCTTGGTCCATTTGTTATTGCTAATATCTTTTCTCATGGTGTAGTGGAAATAAAAAGGTTAGAGACTGAAAAGTTTTTTTTAAGGTTAATGGACATAGACTGAAACCATTTTATGAGGAGATGATAGTTTCCAATGCGGTGAACATTGATTTAGAACTTCCATCATATGAAAAAGTTTGAGAAGAATCAGCAGTATAACGACGTTAAACAATTGCGCTTTTCGGGAGGCAACCTAAAATATGATAGTTTTATTTCATTTTATTTTATTTTAGTTCTTTTTAGGATGCATTTGTTTGTTTTTGAAACATATATTATTGGCAAAAAAAAATCTAGACTACTAAATCTTGTCAGGCGAGATCTCACCTTATGTGATTTAGTGTTCTGGAATGAGGATCTTAAAATTCCAAACTTCTAAATCTCATAAGGCGAGACCTTGCCTTATGCGATTTAGTGTTATGGAATTCTAGATTACTAAATCTCATAAGGTGGTTTTTTTAATTTTTAAATTCTTTCTCCCCTTATGCGATTTAGTGTTCTGGATTAATACTTTAATATTTCCAAAAAAAAATAAAAATAACAAATAAAACAGCGTAATTTTTCTTTATTATTTCTATTTTTTCTTTCTTTCTTTATTTAATTAAAAAAACCTAATCTATTAGTTCTTCTTTGTAGGACACCATCTATTTCCAGTCAACGCTCTCCTTCCAACACCGCGGCCTCACTAGCAAGAGCCCCTAGCCACGCATCTCTCTTCCACTCACGCAGCAGTCTCCCACAATCAACCCTACTCATGTTGCCCTCACCTCTCCAACACACCAGCAGTCACTCTCCACCTACGCATCCTCACACAAGCCCCTACCCACATAGCTCTCTTCCACTCTTGCTCCCACGCCACAACACACACCACTATACCTCTCTCCACTCACACCACAATGCAAACATCCTCCCACACATAACACATCACGTAACCCCGCATCCGTCAACAACTATTCAGCCTAACCAACTCTCCACACATGCACGCATCCCAGCAGCCCTCAAGCATGACACAACACAACATTAATTTTCTTCCACCCACGCCCTAATTATTTCTTTTATTTTATTTTAAGTTTTTTTACTGTTTTTATTTTTACTTACTTTTAGTTAATCTTTCTTTTAGTTTAATTTCAATTTATTTTGTTGTTAATATTTTTTAAAGTAATTTTTGTTTATCTTGTTTAGTGTAATGAGGCGTTCTAAGGCTACTACCAAGATTGCAGCAAAAGGTAACTTACCGATAAATGCTAAATCTACTGAAAGCTCTGAAGTCGGTAACAAAAGGAAGCGTACGTGGATTGCGAAAATACTTATGTTCTACCACCTGCTGAGTCAAATTTACGAGGATGTCTCACTTTCAACACCAAAGAGCAAAGACAATGGTAAACGGTTATTAAAACTCGATGTTGGCCTTCGAATTTTTCTTCTCTAGCTAAGCATGTTTTAAATATTTTTTGAAGTTTTGGTAGATTAATTAATTTTGGAGTTATTACTTTGTGTCAAAGATAGTAGACATGGGTTCATTAAATTAAAGTGGTAAGAATGCATTAAGGGAAAAGTTGGCAAGTCACTTAAGTTTAAATAGACATAAGGCATAAATGGAGGGCAAGGTGGACTTTTCTCAATCATTAAGTGGAAAATGACAAAAAAGAAGTGTTGTCTTCTTCCTAAAAAAGGGAAAAACAAAAATAGGAGAGAAAGAAGTGAAATAACAAATCAAAGAGAGAAAGAAGAGAGGTTTCGGTGTTTGAAATGAAAGAAAAGAGTTGAGCTAGGGTTTCATCTTTTCTAAGCTTTTTAGAGAGATTTTGAGGTCGAGCAAGAAAGAAAAAAAGATAAAAGAAGATAAGAGCTTCCATTTGAGCCAAAGATCTCTTCATTTAGTGAAGAATAAAGGTAGGGTCTTACTTGATCTTTTGGACCTTTGGATTTTGGTTTAAGAAGTTTAGAAAATGTATGAGCTTAAGTACTCTGAGATCAATTTTAGTGATTGTGCTTTGGGATATTTCAATTGAAAACCCTATTGAGTTGGGATTTTTGCCATTGTTAAAGGAAATCAAGAAGGAGATCAAGGGAGGCAAGAGGAACAAGAGGAAAGACATCCTTGAGCCAATTTCTTTAATAAGGAATTCAAGATGGGTTACATTTTTATAATTAAGTAATAAGCCATAAATTTTTCTTTCAAGAAATGGAAATAAATGATTTCAACTACTTTTAAAATGTGCATTTACTACCTTTTGAATGAATTGATAAAATGCTAAATGCTTGATATATGAATTGTGTTGATGAATTATGAAAAGACTTTGAAAATGATTCTTTTTGAAAAGACACATGTTTATGAAATTAGGTTTTCGGAAGTGGTTTTCAAAATATCTCATGTTTATAAAAAACAAGTTTCCAAAAATGTTGCCATAAGGGCAAACTGTTTTCAGTTCATGAATTACATGTTATGTGAGTTTGGTGTAGTCCCTTCAAGAATGTCACGTGCACGCCGATCAAGTTAAAGACTTCTATTGCCTGCCCGCTAGTGGCACGAAGCTCTTTTATAGACTCCCTCAAGATTACGACTACATAGGACCATTATGTGGAAATGTGTAGTGCGCCATGTTTATGGATCTACCCAAACCATTTTGACATGCTTATGTGCTCATGATAAGTTGAAAAGAGTGATGCATACCTAATTTGCATAAATCTGAATTTTGCAATGGAAATGTTTACATAAATATTTTTACTTATTACCGATTATAAAAATTGTTACCTACGAGCTTTAAGCTCACCCTCATCCTCTTTCCCATATTCAGGTGATGAGCAAGAGATCGAGTAGTCAAGAGCCAAGGCATCACTTCACTTTGAAATGTTTTTGTAATTTAAGCTAATCTTGAAAATACAAGGCTTTAGTTGCATTTTGTTCAAATTATTGTTCATGTACCTTTTATATTTTGGGATTTCAAAATATTGATGTATTTGTGGCTTGGAAATGTCCACTAAAGCTTTGTAAAACTCTTATCTTTTGATGCAAATGGAATATGATTGCTTTTTGTGCTTGGCGCTCAAAGTTTTCACCTGGTATTTTCAAGTTTTCATAAGGAAAAAATTTGTGTTCTGAATTCAGGGAAAAATCTAGGTCAATTTAGGCTGAATTAGACAAAGTTGTCTCCTAGAAAGTTGTAGATTATCTTTCTAGCTTTCCAACGGTATATAGTATGAGAATTTTGGATATTGGAGTCAAAAGTTATGGTCCTTGTAAGTGAAAACGCTTAGGAGTATAGAGTGTATCGCTTGTGACGACGTGTATCGTCTGTGCTGACGTGTATCGTCTGTGATGACGTCTATCGTCTATGTTGATGTGTATCGTCTGTGATGACGTGTATCTTCTGTGTATTGTTCATAATCTTCTTCTTGGTACTGTTCACCTTGTATTGTTTGATCCAATTTTGACCCTCTAGATGATAGAATCTATCTTCAACTCTTCATGAAAGTTGTAGATCTCGAAGTTCTTTTTCGAACCATCCAAGAACGACCTTAATCTGGTATCTCTAGAGAAAGTTATGACAATTGTTCTGATTCATTTGATCGTGTGGTTTCGTCTGACCCTATAGTTTGGTCCAATTTTGGCCCTATAGATGACCGAATCTATCTTCAAGGTCTTCAAAAAGTTGTATATCGTGAAGTCCTCTTTCAAACCGTCCAAGAATGGCCTTGATCAAATATATCTAGAGAAAGTTATGCCAATTTTCCCGAATCATCTGACCCTTCGTCTGGTTTCATCTGACCTTTTGTCTGGCCTATCGTCTGGTCCAATTTTGGCCCTCTAGATAATAGAATCCATCTTCAAGGTCTTTATGAAAGTTGTAGATCTTGAAGTCTTATTTCTAACCATCAAAGAATGACCTTGATTTGACATCTATGGAGAAAGTTATGCTAATTGTCCCGAAATAGGTTAAATATGATTGAGGACAAAACCTTGTTTGATTCTTTCGGCCATAACTTTGATATCTGATCTCCAAATGAGATGATTCTTGTCTCTAAATAAACTAGAGACATAGAGCTACAAAAATTTTGAAGGAATCAATTTGTAATTCTAGTTTAAGGTTTCCCAAAATCTGTACGGAAGACAAAAAAATGACTTTATTTTTTATGTTTGACTGGTGTGGGCAAGCCTCCCTTGTGGGATGCGCGTGCAGATGTCACTTAGGACGTCAGGTACGTGACTAGTGAGGGCAGAGTCCCAACACTCGACATATTGTTACGAGTAAGTATATACACTAACCTTCCCTATAAGAATTGGATATTAAGGAAAAATTTGACGATTTGCTTATTGATATGAGTTGGAAGTACTTTGCATTGATTAGTTGTCATGTTTTTATTAAATTAACCAAGGAGTTCTACAGTACTTTTAAATTTGAAAAATCAGACAAATTTACTTTAAGTAGTCCTAATGTTATTCAATACAGATTAATGGGCGTCGAATTTAAACAAATTGCCACTGAGTTCAATTTAGCCTTAAGGTTAATAGATGAAGATTATGCTAATTCGACTCTTTATAAAGAATCTGTCATGGACTATAGTGAGTTCAACTCTTTTCAAGCATGGAAAACAATGTCTTCCGATCCTTTTCCTTATAATCTCAATCAATTTAAAGGTAGTGATCTTAATTAAATAGTGGATTTATTTGCAGCATTTCTTAGTCTTTAGTTATTCTGGCCGAAAGGCTACTGCATGTACATGTACTAAGGCTGAATTGTTCTTTCTCTGGTGTTATCATCATCATCATCATCATCACACCCAGTCTAAAATAGTGCGTGTCAATTTAGGTGCTTGGTTGGCGATGCAATTTAACATTGTTTTATCTTCAAACAAACATTTATGTCTCGGTTCTCTTATCACTCATTTGGCTATTAATTAGAATTTGCTTGATCTGACTGGCACCGATATGCATATAGCCTGTGAGATGGAACCTTTGGATAGAATTTGTTTAAGTAGGATGGGTGTCATTGAAAAACAACATAGAACATGTCGTGATTGCATCGAGAGAGGTTCATCATCAAGACAACGAGAGCATAGTACCATTTGCCCAACTTTATATCTTCCAGCTCTGCAAATCCGACAGGATTATCAATTGCAGTTGGATAGATTGGAATGCAAAATTTAAAAAATGGAGAAAATTTTGGATGCTCTACTTCAATTCAAGACAGGACATCAACTTTTTTGTTATTGCTCACAATCAGTTTTTCCTCCTCCCTATTCAGCTTTCTCTTTTGTGTGAATCCCTGTATTATGGAAGAAATATGATTAGAGGCTCCACTATCTAGCCACCAAGAACTTGATGTGGCTATAGCAAGATTAGACTCATGTATCATACAAGCCATGGAGTTACCTAATAACTCTTTCTTTTCTTTACAGGTTTGATATTTTTGGCATTCCAACTTCTTATGTCCCTTCTTCTTACATAAGAAACACCTCAAACTCATACTCTTTACAACATCTACAAGACCTATAGCAACACTAGATTGACCAACATCTACGTAGGGATGAAATTTAGGTTTCTTTCCTTTAAATTTATAGGCCTTTACCTTTACCTTCACCTTGGTTGCTATTAAGGTTGTATGAGATGTATTCTTCATCTCTTCTTCTTCAGCAACACAACAGGCAATCAGTGCATTTATGTCCCAAGCTTCATCATGAGAATTGTATGTGGTAACTAGAATACCAAACTCTGATGAAAGTATATTCAGAGCTTAGTGAACTATACAAGCATCAGAAATATAAATATTTAACACCCTTAGCTTAGTCTGAAGGTGGACCATCCTAATTATATACTCTCTCACTCCCCTTGCTCCTGTATATCTCATAGAATATAATTCCTTTAATAAGGTACCTATTTTAGCATTAAAAGATACATTATATCTCTGTAATATGTTATTGAGGAAATTTTTTCTATGTTCGTTTCTAGAAGTCCACTTAACAGATGGCCTTGTATAGATCTCTTTATGGTCAAATTGTTGGAGTTATGTAAATATAGTGCCCTGGAAAGCAAATGTATTTGCTTATAACTTAATCTTCTTCAGTTACAATTTTGTAATAAAAATATTTATTATTAATAAAATAAAAGAGTTTGGTTTTTTAATGACCATTGTATATCTAGTCATAAGGTACCGAGATTCTTTTGTAAGTAATATACATATATATAGAGATGTATGGAAAAATGTATATTATAAGAATCTAAAATAATGGGTTCACAGTTGAATAATCAAGTTGGTTGCTTAATTATGGTTTAGACTGTAGAGTTAGGATTTATTTCCGTATAAGTAAAAGAGTTTACTTGAAGGGAATGATGAGTTTCATATCATGATAGTAGTCGACTATTGATAATGTCATTATTAAATGAATATGGAATCAAGTATGTTTTTAAGAATAAAGTAGGCTGTTACTTTAGTCTTAAAACATACATTTTATCATTTGCTTATTATGGACCACAATCTTGATGAGTGGTGAACTCATATGTGTTTCATTATAATTCTTGATATGATCGAAATGGATTTTAACAGAGTATTAATCTGGTATCCATATGTTGGAATTATTAATTGAAACTTGTATTAGGGAACATTCACTCAAATAAAGAGTTTATAGTGATATCATCACTTCAAGGTATTTTATAGAGAGTGGTGATTAAACTGGCGCCAAGAGTTTGATGAACTAGCTACCCATTAAGTCTTAACATCAAAATGAGATCTTGTGTGTTAATCACCATATAGAATAAAATGGGAGATTTAGAAGGAAAAACCAACATAAAGGCAAAACGGTAATTTTACCCTTTGTTGTGCGGATGACTATAATAAGGTTTATAATAGGGTTTGCAATTAGACATATTATTTGAAATATGTGTTCTTATAATATTTAGTAATTCAAGAGTTCAACTAATTGTCTTTGGTAGAATGACATTTAGTTAACAAGCTAGAATTAGTTCTAATGAGATTAAATTAATTTTGGGCATATTGGCGCTTAATTTATCTAAGTTCAATAAGATTCCCTACTTGGCTTCAAGGAAGGTTATTAAGCAAAGTAAGAAATATAAATAAGGGTTTAAAAACCCATAATTAAATGTTGGGCTTGTACTAATTAATGGTTAATTAGAAGCTCAAATGGACATTTAGAAATGGGCTAGACTTTGATTTAATTTGATTAATTAAATTAAAACAAAATTTTTAAAAGAAAGTAAGGTGCATTTTTGGTTTTCATCAGGATTGAATGTGCAGTTACACATTTGACATTAAATTGCTAAATAAAGATGATATTTATCAAAAGCTTTTAGTTTTGGACCAAAGCAATTTTCGTAAGGCTTTTTTTTTTTTAAATTTTGGGTCATCATTGATCAAAAGCTTTTAGTTTTGGACCAAAGCAATTTCGTAAGGCTTTATGGAATTTAAGTTTGGGTCATTAAATGATAATTGCTTTATGAATCTTAATACTTTGGACTTATGGGTTAATTAAATATGTAACTTATGGATTTTATTTTAAACCCTAATTAAGATTTATTTTATTTTATTTTAGTTTGAATCATAATTGGTTAATCAATTAATGACATAATTAATTGATTATTTTTGATTTATTGTTTTATGCATAATATAATTTTAGAAATTAGTGTCGTATTATTTGTTTTAATCGATACTTTGAATATTTATATTATGCCATGGTTGGAATTAAAATTTTCCTATCATAAATTAGTGTCGTATTATTTGTTTTAATTGGTACTTTGAATATTTATATTATGCCATGCTTGGAATTAAAATTTTCCTATTATATGTTGAATATGATACATGACATTATGGTAATTTACACAGGGGCGAAGCCAGGAAGTTTTTCCAGTGGGGGCAAAGCTTCAAAAAAAAATTTTGTGGGGGCCAAAAAAAAAAATTTTACATGAAATTTTAAGAAAATTTTTTGGGGCATTGTGGGCACTAAATTTACAATAGTTTATTAGTCACCAAAGTGACCAGACTAATTAAATTAAATTTTGTTATGCATAATAATTGTCCAATTAAATGTTTATTGCATGGAAAGCTTGTTAGTCACCAAAGTGGCTTAGTTTGAAAATATTAGACATTTAATTGTGAAATTTTCAATTGTTCATATTGATATGATGCTATTAAAATGACATAAAAGTTGAATTAAACAATTGAGATCATTAATTATAACACTAGGAGATCATCCAAAGTTAGACCGTTGCTTATAATTAATGATATTACAAGGACTTTATCAACATATTTGATTAATACAATTGTATATCAAAATATAACATGCATATTAACTAGGATAGAATATGATTGATTGCCCATTATAGTTAACTATATTTGCTTCGTGATAAGTTACAGCTATGTATTTAAATTGCTATGGGTGCCGCCACCTCTGCTGCTAGTGCATCCAGAGCTTTAGGTTGTGATGCGATGGAAGCGAGTTATATTGCTATGGGGTCAACGTTTGGGTGATGGGGGTCGTGGGATGGTGTTTTCGGGATTTGGACAACTGATAAAGTTAAAATTGACAATGTTGTTCAAGTGCTTTTCATTTTTTTTCCCCTTGATAGCAACGGAGTGGAAATCATATGAATTTCTGAGGGTGGATTTTTTGCTACATTCTTGACGACCACCGAAATCAGCCTTGGGAGAATCCCAGAAGATGAACTGATTATATAATCGGTACTCCAAATAGTTTTGAGGGAACTCAATTAAATGATCTCTCGCTGAGTTGTCCACGTTGTTCAAGACATTAGCGATTTCTTGTTACGTTTTTATGGGGCTCGTTAGATCATTTACCAAATGTCCAGACCCAACGTGTAACGGTTGGAAACACCAAATTGCCATATATGATACAGATTCCCCTATCAACTTCATCTACGTCCACGGATGCATACCCACATTCTTTTACTTATGGATTGGGTAACCATTCAACCATTGGGAATATTTAACTCCTCCTGGGGATGTTCGAGTTGAAACTTCAGAATTGAGGCAGTTAGCAACAATGACAATAAGAATATTACCAACAAAGAGCTCTACAAACAGTGTGGTTCAGTTATGCTACCGACGTAATTCCATTTCTTCCCCTGTACATGTATCATGCGTATTCATACAATATACCCCAACACTTGAAAACACAAGTCCAGCCTCTCCAACTTCTGAACCAGCTCTAGTCAACAAAGCAGACAAAATTGTACACCTCAAGCTCCCAAATAAGTAATGTTCTGTCCTGCCTGAATAAAAAGCAGGGAGTCTGGAGTGTTACGGCAGCAAAGCTTATATTTAAGACAAGAAATTGTTGACCCTTAGAATTGGGCCATCTCAAAATAAGCCCCAACATTCTAGCAACAAAAGAACAACCTAATCCTCGAGACACAGTCGATTCTTGTAGTAACTTCAACAATCTAAATTGCTTAGCAACCATTCCATCTCTAGTGCCCCTAAAAATCCAGGGTATCATTTCTTGAAGATGTAGAACAACTACTGGTCCTGCTATATGAACTCCCACTAGATCCATCTACAGGAGCTTGATTAAGACATTCTAAGGCCAAGAACCTGCGCTTATGC
>JAOQMR010000007.1:11741031-11768210 GCA_027563865.1 Erythroxylum pelleterianum
AATGAATAATTATATTTTAATTAATTAATTAATTACAATATTTTAATTAAATATAATGTAATTAATTAAATAATAATACTATTTTAATTAATTAATGAATAACAATATTTTAATTAATGAATAACAATATTTTAATTGATTAATATTTTTATTAATGAATATTTATATTTTAATTAATAATAATATTTTAATTAAATATAATGTAATTAATTAAAATATTATTAATTGGTTACATAAAGCCCTTGTAAGAGGAGAATAAATCAATGATTCCCATTCCTCTCAATTATTAGGGGAATGGAGGATTGCCAAGAAGTGGGTAATGAAAAATGTTACCCCTTCAATGATAGTTTGATGCCAAATACAAGTTTTTATTCCATTCCCATACATTGTTTTCCATTACCTCCAACCAAGCACCCCCTAACATAGACAATCTCTAAAGAGAGAGAATCAACAATACATAATGAGAGGATGCCCAAATGTGTTCTTCGGATTAGATTTCCCCTACGAACCTAAAGGAAGAAGGCTAGCTCTCTATAGATCCCAAAGAAGTATGTATTCTGCCCTTTCTAGTGATATAAAAATTATCCACCTTATGTTTGGCCGCTCAAATGTCCATTTATAGCAAAAATTAGGCTTTTGGGAAGATACGTCATTGGATACACGACCATGTGTCCAACCATACACAAAATCTCTTATTTCGTGATTATACACTTTCGTGTAAGAAGATGCACAATTGTATATCTTACAGGTCATGTTGAATTCTTCATTTCTTGCATTTTCTTGTCCCATCTTTACCCTAATCCATCTCCTTCTTGTTTTGTAAATATAAATGAGTTTGAACATCAAGAATCTGGCTCAAAGAATGTATTTTTAACTCATTTTAGCTCTTATGCTTTCAACTTGTAGCTAAAACTAAATATTAACCAAAATGAGTATCTTAAGCGTTTCATAACACTAATAATTAAGTGTTATGGAGCGTATATATAATCAATTAAGTACACATCAAGTTTCCTCACATTTAACTTTTGATCGTCCTCGGGGAAAACAATAAAATCCAAGTCACAAACTAAGACACTTCCACTCTTTTTATATTTCCTAAGAATAGATATTTATAAGAAAAAATGAATAACTTTCAAAACCATAGCAAGATTTGAACATTAAATGCTTTTACTTATGATCAATCAACAATATTTCCTGTAAAACTGAGCATTCTAGGTGTAGACTTTGACAAAATGTGTTTAAATAAGATAGATCATGGGTACACTCAAATACTATTCATGATCACGATTTTCTACGACTTTGCATATTATTTCAGTTATCCAACACTAGGATTCACACATAATCATGAATCAAAAGACTTTTTCAAGGTTGTAATGTAAGTAAGGGTTAAGGTGAGATGTATTTAGATAGTGTAGTGCAAAAAGTCATCAAAGCTAGTGAAACAAGAAAACACTCAATGGAGTATCAAGCCCAAAAACTAACATTCAATTAAAACTGAGTACCATCAGCTATGATGAATGCAAAAATTATGTTCCACATCTCATATTTAAGACCTCACTAATAAACTTACGACAAAATTTTCATCCATTTTATTAATAACATAGAAGCAAAGTTGCTTGGTAACCTTAAACCTCGATTAAAGGACATTTTGGAAGATTTGTTCCTTTTGAATCATCTTCCCTTCTTATACTAAATTATACATTCATACTAATTTGATTAAATATTATAAGCTAAATCAATCATTGTTAAAATTTCCTCTTGCGCATCTGTATAATCCTTTTTTGTATTCGTCATGCACTTCTCTAAGAGTTGATTTTAGGAATTGATTTGTATATACTATTAAGTAGAATATTACCTTATATATTGCCTTTTATTTTGTATACATTTTGAGGCTTTATAACATAGGCAAGAAAACTCAAGATGAGTCCTCGTATGTTTTCTACCTATTAAATGACCTAGGATTAGTGTCGTAATCCTTTTTATAAATTATTATATTTGAATAGACAACAACCCATCCAATTCATATTTACTTACTTGTATAGATGGCAGAAACTCTTTAACAAAAAATATATGAGAGTGTGATGTTTACCGACATAACTTGTGAAATATGAGTAGAGCTTTGTGAAAGGTACAGGCAAAGCTATGCACCTTGCTTGTATAAAATTAAGAAAGATTATTTTCAATATTATTTTTGTTTCTCGATCCTAAATTAACAAAACGTTTAATAAACCTACTTTAGAATATTCAACCATTTTATCAATAAAAGAGAACTAGAGTTACTTAGTAATTTTGAACCTCAATCATATGACATTTCATAAGTTTTGTTCATCTCAAATCATCTTTGCTTCTTATGTCAAATTTAGCATTTATACTAGTTTGATTGAATAGTATAGATCAAAATGTTCCCTATTGAAAATTCCTACCCACCTTCATAATCCCTTTTTGCATGTGCCACACACTTTTCTAGGAATTAATTTATATACATTAGGAAGTGGAATATTTGATAAGTATAATTATTTCCTTATATAATGCTTTCTATTTTGTATATATTTGAAGGCTTCATATCAATAAGATACATAAATAAAGCCTAACATTGTGTCTAGAACTTTTAAAACACTCATTGATTGGGGGAGCCACAAGTCGGAAAAATCAAGAAGAGTCGCTATATGTTCTCTACCCATCATATCACCAAGGATTGGTGTTTATAGTAATGGTAGAACGAGTCAGCATGAATACCAATTCGAGCCCTGACTCGGGCGACCCAACCTCATTCAGAAAAGTACGTCATTTGATCTTAAATAAACTTAAGAAACTTATATGACTCAAACTTGTTTGAATTTTGACCCCAAAAAAAAACCTGTTTTTTAACTATGATTCTCAAGTTTGAATGGACTTTAGGTTAAGTTCGGAATACATCAAACTCTTAACATTATGTCTAAAACTTAAACAACTCATCATTAAAGGGAGTTACGAGTAGGGAAAATCAAGTTAGGAAACTTTTCATTAAGGTATATGGAAAAAGTCAAATTCTTCATTTATTATGCAAATTAGCCATTCGTGATTTGCATATTCCAACTTGCCCTGTTAAAAATTTTTCTTATATAATTTTATAATCTCTTTCTAAATTTTTTCTGACTTTTCTAGGAATTGATTTATAAATATTAGAAAGTAGAATATTTGATAAGTATGATTATTACCTTATATATTGTTTTTGTATTTTACACATATTATAAGGCTCTATAAAGATAAGTTAGAGGATTTTCTCACCTCAAACTTCCTTAGTCATGTTAATTATTTACACTAATTAGATTAAGGTTTCATAAGGAACAGAAAATGATCACAACCATATTGTGTTAGAAATTTTCTCATTTAGTGGACAACAATTAATTACATTTTATCAGTTTTTAATAACTTATAGTTCAAGTTGCGTAAAATTTGATTCAGATAAAGATAATAAACTGACCTAATAAAGGATCTAGATTAATGAGCCGAAGTCTAGGAGGAAAATGAACCTTAATTAGTATGGACCATACCTATATTGAGCCTATGATGGAGAGGCCCGATATGAATGCTATATGAAGAAGGTTAAAGTCTATTGTAGCTGCTGTAGCAAATTGTGAATGTAAGGATACTATGATCCATTCAAAGGTTCCCATATACAGAAAGCTACAAAAAGGCTTTAATGCATCCTAATGAGTAGATCTCGTTAAGGTGGCAATGGATTTGCACTCGATTCGACCTCGGAAAGCTCGTTTGAAGTCATGGAATCGAAATCAGATATTTTTTGCATTTCTTCTTTTAGTTCCCTTTCACGTTTGATTCGGGATACGTACCAAGACTCATGTTATGTGTTACAAGTGGTATCAGAGTAGTTATGTGATTGGGTGGTTAAAAACGAAGATTTTTTTAATTTTTTCTCTATAATGTTTTTGGTGAATAAGGTTCCATTTTTCAGCTATTTCTTGCCTATTGTTGCTTAAAAGTGATATACATGTGTTTAGCCTTGAAAAACATGTCGAAAATGAATCTAGGAGGGTGAAAAACACATCCGAAACTCACCAAAAATCACCTATTTCTGACGAGGAACGAAGTGAATATGCCCAACAGTGCATAGTAGAGCGGGACAACGACCAAACATACGGCACATGGGTCACCAAATGCGTGTTGATACACGTGTCAGCATTGATGGGTGTGTTTGTCAGTCACGGCACTTGTGTGACACACACCAGACTGACGTTAGTAGTACGGACAAAAAAAACTTAAAAAAATTTCAGAATTCTCGTAAAAGTATCTTGAGTTATTTTGCGTCAATTTTCGAGTCGAGGGAATTCATTAAATGAGTTTTTAAATTTTCTGGAATTATTACATTAGTAATAAATAAAGTTTAAATCTAGAAAAAGGAAATTAAAGTTCCTAAAGTTGATTTTGAGTGAATTTTGGTGCAACGAACTTGACATAAGGGAGATATTTGAGGTTTTCGTATCTCGTGTGGTAGGTTTGATGTTTGGGAACGCACGATAGTACTCTGATTGAGATTTTTTGTTCGTAAAAGTCTCAAATAAAGTTTACTAGTACTGTTTCAGCACTGGTGTGTGATAATTAGACTATGCATTCGAGTTTTGCATTTATTGACAGTACATTGTCACATACTGTATGTCCATAAAGAATATGAGAATAACATAAAGATGTATCCCTTGTGTTTGTGGATCTTTTCTATCCTCGATCGTGGGGACTATGCCACGATCGTGCCCTTCTTCTTTTTCACAAAATTCGTCACCCATACATATCACTTATAATAATAGTGTCATTACATTGCAAAATCATTTGCAAACATTTCCAATTTTTCACTAGTTATTACACAAAGAAATATTTGAATACATATTTTTTTAATAATTGCAAAAGACTCTATTAGATACAAGAATAATAAAATACAAATGCAGATGCGAACTGATCCCGATCTCTATCCCTTACTTGTATGCTGTAGGGATACTCCCATTTGCCTAACGGGGTATTCTTCTGAGCCTGAAAAATATTTGCAAATTTTGGGTGGGTTTTGTGAAGTCAATGAGAGACCATCATCGATGGCTTACCCAGTCACATAACACTTAATTCACATTCACATCATTTCACATTTCACATTCAATACAACTTGATCATTCATATTATGTATATGCAGTACACATGAGACCCACTTTTCATTTGTTACTTTGTTATGACCGAGTGCCTAAACTGTCTCGTATCCATTGGATACTGGGCTCATTACTAATTGTCCCTTATTCGATGGGGATACAGGGCTCATTATACATAGTGAGCCTTAGGCTCTTAATCACTTTATGAGTTCGAGGCTCTTTTCATACTTTGAGCTTTAAGCTCTAATCAGTGGCTACTCAGGTCACAACTGCCATTATGTTTCATACATTCATGAAATGGAATGCCTCACATATATTCAATCAATTGAAATTGCTCAATATCACACAATCATATCCACTATCACATTCCCATTCATATTGTCATCGGACCTTAGTCCGACATTCAACACTTAAGTCTAGAAAACACTTATTCTGTCCAATTCACATTTAATGAGCACTTCAATATTTCATTCATACATCACATTCATCGAACCTTCTGTCCGGAAACCAACACAATCAATCACATTCATATAGTCATTCAGTAGTCAATCAATACAAAAATTCAAACAAAACAAACAATAAAATGAGACCATCTAGGTCTACTCACAGTACGCTCCAGATTAACATTAGCTTCCATGATCTGGAAACATCATAATGTGAACATTTAACCTGCACATCATAATTATGCAATACGCACGTTGCACACACATTAATAATTGCACAATTATAAGTATTCGTTTATGCACAAATATGGAATATCTACAATGCATGCTCAATGACAATCCCTGGTATCTTTCCATTATTCTTGTCACATTGTCAATCATATTTCAAAATTCAACTAAGTATAATTTGTACTTAGGTTTACACCTCAATAATACTATTAGAATCAAAATTCATAATTCAATTACTCGTTATTTCATTTCTAGCATTATTAGCTCTCATAGTATCCAAATCTCATTCAATTTTATTTAATACCTACTACTCCTTTCCTTTGAATCATAATTACAATCATATGGACCTCTTCCTTTTCATTATACACATGTATTTGGTATTTTAATACCAACAATTCATTCACTAATGTAATTCCTACATTAAAAGATCAAACATTATCCAAACTCTCATTTCTTTTATAAATTCTCCAAATTTCCAAACCTTCGGGTCTATTTCCATGAATATTATGACTAGGAAAATGAAGTAATTTGTTAACACTTAAGAAAGTGTTCCCCATGATCTTAAGTTTCTAATGACACTAAAAGCATTCAATTTGGTTCAGTAATATGAAAGTTACACTGCAAATAATTTCGGACTGCTTTATTGTGTGACAGTACCCTATACTCAACTTCCATCCAGAAATTTAAAGTCTTAGAGACTGAATTAAAATTACATTTCTTCATATAAGTTGTATTTCTATGTCTCTATTTTACTTCAAATCAAAAATCAGTCCATTTGGATAACTACAGAAGAAGATATGTCCAAAATACCGATGCATGTTTAGTGTAGAGAAAAGTTCACCGCGACGAAGTCGGCGAACTTCTCTAGAGAGGAATTCTCATGATATTTTCACAAGTTTGCCACGGCGAAACCTAGAGTTGGCTGTGGAGAACTTTACCTGAAAGACATCCTAGCTAAATCCTTCAAGTTCGCCATGGCGAAGGAAGGAGTTTGCCACGGCAAATTTTCACAGAAGCATACCCAATTTTTCCACTTCAAGTCAGATTTTGAGACTCTTCTAAACAGAATTTGAATTTGAATTCTTCATGAAAAATGTAGCCATATGTCTTTAGTTTAATACAAATTAAGAATCATCTCATTTTGGCAACTAGAGAAAAAGTTATAGCTACAATACTAAAACATACTCAGTGAACAATTTTCCAATCAATCATCTTCCAATTTTCCAAATTTTACGCCTAACATAACTTGTACAAAGATCACCATTTTCTACTTCATTTACTCTCCATTCTCTACTCTATTTCAACTCAATAACATTTACAGACCCATTCATGATCTAGATTTGATCGTTAACCCAAAAATAAAACATCTAGATGTTCATTCATTCATTAATTTAATTCACTCAGCCAAACACATTATATGGATCATCCAACTTCCAAAACATCTCTATAACAATTTATGGGTCATTAATGATCATTCACAATTAAAAAAACAAGAAATTTACATCACCCACGACACATATATGAAAATTACATAATCAAGTAATCAATCTTCATTTACTCATCAATCTAGCTTCATTTAACCATACCCATGACATTTAAAGCATAACTTACTTGTTGTAACTTCAAATTCTTCCAACTTCTTAAGATCACCAAAAATTTCGAATTTTCCATGCATCCCAAGTAAATCATCATGGAGGTTGGAAGATTAGGGTTTTCTTATGGAAATGAAGAAGATAACATGAAGGAAGTAGAAGTTGAAAGGTAGAAGCAAGGTTCAACGTGGGTGGAGGTTTGAAGAATTAAAATCAAGAAAAAGAAGAGAAGAGAAGTCACGAAGGAGAGAAGAAGAGAACCAAAAACAAAACCTATTGGTCTTTCAAATAAAAAGCATCGTGGGAGACCAACAACGGGGGTTTAAAAGCTTAGTGGACTTAGGACATTGTTTGGAAAGTGACATTTGTCACTTGCCACATGTCCAATTCTTATAACTTTAAACTATGTTCTATCATTTAACTAGTCTAATCAAATCCAATTCCTACTCCAATTGTCTCCAAATTTTAATTGACACTTTTCAATAAATCCTAAAGTTATTTATCAATTTTTCATTGCCATTTGACAGTAAATTCTACTATCATTTATTAATAGTTTTGCCACTTGACATTTTCCCTAGTCCAAAATACCCAATAATTTTCAGAAATTTCTCCAAAAATTCCAAAAATTCTAATTCAGCAAATACACTTTCCAAATCAATTTCCAACACATAAAACCACCATTCTCAATAATATCACATTACAATTCAATTATACCCGGAATGTCAATAAATGCATGTACAGTCATTTTAATGTGTGCAAAAATTCAAATTCACATGTTTGTATGCTAACAGTATCCATGAGCATGAAAATGCATTTTTCTTAATATCTCAGTGATCTCACATGTATCAGATTTTAGGGTTCTAACCCTTAGTATGAGAATGAGATGTTACATTTTGGGTACTGATGAGAATTGAGTCACCAAAGAGGCCTTTCAAGTCAGTATTTTAAATTGTTTTTCTTGCATGTTGGGAGATTTCCCTGGCCTTATGTTTGGTTATTCTACCCAAAGGTGTTAGCCTTAGATAAGATTTTTAGATGTACATAAAGGAATTAGATAGACTAAAGTTATTGCTTAAATGATTTATTCGCTCAAAGTTGGTAATATCATGAGAGTTGATGATTTGTACTCTTATCACTTTTATGTGAAGGTCTAATTGCATATATTATGTATTCAATCCAAAGGTGTTTCATAAAATGTGTGATCAAACTTTTAGTATATATACTATTTAATGGCTTTGAGTGTCTTTATTATCTTATATTTGTGTTGATCTTTGTATTAATTGTCATTTTGCAGTCACCTTTTCGGTCAACAATCACAGTGTCACTATTAAAACCCTGACTGGTTTCAATATGAAAAAGTGGATAGAGGATGTATTAATTACTATGGAAATGGCTGAAATTGATATGGCCATACGTACGGATAAGTCATCTTCTTCTACACCCAGAAGCTCAAAAGCTCATAAAGCAGCCTATGCAGCTTGGGATCGGTTAAACAATATGTGATGCATGACCGTTAAGAGATTCATACCTAACCATCTACTAAGTGGACTTTGAAGTAAATCACTCGTAAGTATGTACTTTATATTTGATATACAAAATGCACAAGAAAGGGGGTTGAATTGTGTATTCTTTTTCATAAATACGATCCCCTTATGTATTTTTGAAAAAAAACTTGCTCTCTCAAAAACTATTGAGTGAAAATATCACGATGTATTGCAGTTAACTTCTAAGTACTTTGTATAAAAACAATAAGAATAAAAGTTGAGAGTTTAGAGTAGAAGTTGACACAACAATTTATCCTGGTTCACCCCAAACTGTAGGCTACATCCAGTCCCTAGAATCTTTTATGAGATTTCACTATACTCCTTAAAAATATAAGTATTCTTTTCACCGAGCCTCTTCAGGTCTCTACAACAAGTATTGTTTTTCTCTCTTAGCCTCTTCAGACTATCAGCTTTTCTTCTTTCTTACAGAAAGATGTTTGCGAGCTTTGTTACAGAAAATAATAGCTCTCAATGTTTAGCATAATGAATACAGTGTTTCTAGATTTCTTAAAATCTCTAGCTCTTTTAAAATCACTAACTTCTGCAGTCTTCGACTTCGACTTGTATTTATAGCCTTCGTCTTCAACCGCTTTTTGATAACCACTTCTTTCTTCTTGCTTCTTGATCTTTGAAGAAACAGTTATTCAGTTGAGTTCTGTGACTAATTCAGATTGATTAACCATTCGACGTGGTATCAGGTCTTCGTCTTATTTTTGCTTTAGCTTCATCTCTCTTTCGTCTTCGCTTCGTCTTAGTTTGCACTTCGTCTTAGTTTCCACTTCGCTGCGTCTTATTTTTACTTCTCCGCTTCGTCTTACTTTTGTCTCCGCGCTTCGTCTTACTTTTGTCTCTATGCTTCGTCTTACTTTTGTCTCTGCACTTCGTCTTACTTTCTAATATTATTATTATTTGATTTTCATCAAAATTATTAATCATAAAGTCATTTGGGCTTAACAATCTCCCCCTTTTTGATGATAATAAATAATCATAGTTTTTAGAAAGAAAGTGTTATTTATAACACGATATACAATATAAGACTGTATATAATTTGAAAAGAATTGTAGTCTCTCTCTTCTATACATTCCTCTTCTTCTTCATCTGTTCTTCTCATCTTCTGGTCTTTTTCCTTTCTCCTTTCTCCCCTATTTTTGTCATTTCTTTCTCCTTTCTTGTTGGACCCGAACTTTTCATGATCTGTTCCTTCGCTTTCGATTTTCCGCTTTTCCAGTTGGGGTCCGGTTTCGAGATCGGGTCCCAACATTTCTCCTTTCTCCCCCTATTTGTTATTGATTAAAAAGATCATGACCACAGATGTTTCATAACTTCAGAAAATATTTCTCTCATTTCAGTGCGGAGTGACTTGAGGTCTTGTCGTATATACTCTACTTCTTTATGCAAGTCACTCACTGAAGCACGCAGATCATCAACCTTATCTTCAATGTCTTTGACTAAGGGATCATCATGCTTCTGTTATACTACTTCAATACCGATAGTAGCAGTATATGCATATGAAGTTATGACATCTGGTCCAGTAATTGTAAAGGTAGGAGGTTTGAAAGATAAGTTTGGTTCCGGGAGATCAAGGTCATCAGGGCTGAGTAGTCTTGGGACTTGTCTTCCAAGTAGGTGTAGGACATCTCCAATTGAAGACAAATAACTCAAGGGTCTAATGTGCATAAATAGATGCACAAAATTCTCTATGTTGTAATTGATATCTCCAATCTTGATGGATCTGTACTGCCCTTCTGTGAGTCTTCCAACTACCTGAGAAGTTTCCTCAGTGGTTCGACGACCACAATTACTTCCTGATGCCTTTGAAATGTAATGGGAAACATAGGTTCCTTTATGCTGGGTTGCATAGCATGCCTCATCTATGTTTCTCACTTCATCTGCAATCTGATCTTCTATCAGATCACTCGTCATCCTTTCAGGATACATTTTCTTCTTCCCCTTTTCCACATTGCGAACAATGTAAGGTCTTGGCTGTAAGTTAGGTACAATCTTGATCATAGTTCTTTTTGTAACTGGAAATATAGTGTACTTCTGCTTTGTCATCTGTGTGAGGTATGGTTTGGTTCTCTCATCCCGCAGAACGCTATACAACCTTATCTCTCCATCATTCAACATATGCATTGTACCACTATTTACCAAGATTGGTTGAAATTGTACTTTGACTGACCTTTTCGAGGTTTCTCTAATGATTATAGAGCTGTTACTCCTGACAGGTTGAACTTCTTCAATAATCTTCAATTTTAAATCCTGTTTTCTTAATGGTTGAGAAGGATTGACCTGTGCTGGACTGTGTTCAACTGGCGTTTTCTTCTGTTGAATAGCAGTAGGAGTGCTCTTCTTCTCACTGGTTTTCTGCTTCTTATTATCTCCAATTAGCCTAGGAGTCTGTTGTTGAGATTGAATTTTCTTCTTCTCAAATTCCAACCTCCTTTTAGTCTCAGCTTCTTTAGCCACTTTTGCTGAATCTTCCTTCAAGATTGAGACTAAGGACCTGGTTGTTGCCTGCGGTGTTTTCTTCTCAGAGTCTCCACCATGAGTCAACTCTTTTCCTTTCTTTTCTTCTTATTGATGCTTGGTTTGTACTCTAGGCGGCCTTTTCGCTTACTTTGGTCTCTCCGAAAGGAGTGTCTCTCCCTTTCTCTTCAAGGTCAATAGAGTCTCTGTCTTTCACTCCTGGCTTTCTTCTCTTTGAGAAATCGTCTTGCTTTTCCTTACATCATCTGACGATTTCTTCAATCCTTCTGTGGACATTCTTTCAGTGGATTGAGATTTTGATCTTTTTGAGGGAGTTTCCTTTTTAGCATGCTCCACCTCAATTCATGCTATCGTTTTAGAATCTATTTCTTCTCTTTCCGTATTCTTCATGCCCATTCTACTAATAGTTGACAAGTTGATGACGCTTTTGATATTCAGCTTCATCTTGTTTCCTTTTTCCAGGAGAATTCCAGAATCTCTGAAGATTCTTGTCAGCATCATCCCATATGGTAGGGCTGTCGAGTCTTTCTTCGATTTTACCATATAATGAAAGATAAGAAATGGTAGATCTATGAGCTGGCGATTGAATAGATGAAATAGGCACTGCTTATCTAACATTGTCACTAGATTCCTCGATCCTGTTCTTTGTAGAACACAATGAAAGAGTAGTGAGTGTAGAACCCTAACCTTCGGCACGAGACTTGAGGCCTTCTTCTCCTTTGGGTTATTACTTCCATAGAGTTGTCTATTAATCAGAGACTCCTTCACGCTATCTTGAGTCATCCATTTAGCTTTATGAGCAAGCTTCTCTCCAACACATGGACACTCAGTAACCTTCTCGATCGATTTTAGTGTGATTATCACCGACAATCTATCCACTACTGATACTAGAGTATCTTCCACTACCTCCACGTTCTTCCAGAAGTTATACACTTCATTCATGTAAACTATTTCATGAAATTAGAAGAAGTTCCTCCATCCAGCTGCCACAATCTCTGGTTCGATATCCATATGGTCCTGCTTCAAAGATTCAAAATAAACAAGTCTTCCACTAGTCATCGATTGCTCCATTTGTTTCTATATTTAACAATGAACTGAATGCACATATGTATTTTTCAAAGAGGTGAGGTTGGTTTCTGAATTTGAGAGTGAGAACAAGGGAAGGTTTGATATCCAAACAGAGTAGTGAAAAGTTTTTGTTGAGAGTTCATCAAAAGTCGATGTCAGGGTACGTCGAGAGTGTTCTAGAATAGGTGGTATTCTCAAGGCTTTGAGATGATTTCCCTATAAAACTTTCTTATGTCAGAAGTTACCAGCTGTAACTATTGTTACTATTACCTTTAACTCTTACGACTTTTTATCTTCTTGAATATGATAACCATTTGGGTTATGACGTGTCAGACGGTTGATCACTCAGCATAACCATGTTGACGTTTTGTCTGATTTCTTTGAGTCTTTCTTCACTCAATGGCTTATTGAAGATGTCTACCCATTGATAGTTCGTCTCAGCAAACTGTAGACTTACGATCTTCCTCTGAATGTAGTCTCGTAGAAAATGATGTCTAACTTCGATATGCTTAACCCTTGAATGTTGTATTGGGTTCTTCGACAGATTGATAGCACTTGTGTTGTCACAGAAGATTGGGATCTGATCTTTATATATGGAGTAATCCTCTAACTGGTACTTAATCCACAACGTCTGTAAACAGCAACTTGCAGCTAACATATACTCAGCTTCTGCAATTGATAAATCAATCGAGCTTTGCCTCTTACTTGACCAGGAAACCAGGTTGTGGCTAAGGAAGTGACATCCTCCACTCATACTCTTTCTATTAATCCTATCTCCGACATAATCAGCATCACAATAGTCAATTAACCTGAAATCTTTACCTTTCTCATATATTAAGCAAAGATCAGTAGTACCTGATAGATATCTCATAATTCTTTTAACAGCAATATAATGAGACTCTCTAGGATCTGCCTGAAATCTTGCACACAAATAGACACTAAACAAAATATTAGGTCTGCTTGCTGTAAGGTAAAGTAAAGAACCAATAATCCCTCCATAAAGGGTTTGACCAACCTTCTTACCTGATTCATCCTTAGACAAAAGGTTTGAAGGATGCATCGGAGTTGACATTGGTTTTACTTTTTCCATCTCATATTTAATCAACAGTTCCTTGATATACTTCTGTTGATGAATAAAAATCTTTTCTTTGGTTAACTTGCAACCTAAGAAAGAATTTTAATTCACCCATTATGCACATCTCAAACTTGTTTTTCATCAATTTTTCAAAACTAGTATATAACATTTTAGAAGTTGCACCAAAGATAATATCATTAACATAAATTTAAACTATGATGAAATCATTCTTAATGCATTTTCTAAATAACATCTTGTCTACATGACCTCTACTAAAACCACTCTCAATAAGAAAAGAACTCAGACGATCATACCAGGCTTGAGGAGCTTGTTTCAGTCCATACAAAGCTTTATGAAGTCCATAGACATGGTCTGGGTTCTTAACATCCTCAAAACCAGGAGGTTGCTTCACATAAACTTCTTCATCTACAAAACCATTCAGGAATGCACTTTTCACATCCATTTGAAATAGCTTTATATAATGACAGACAACATATGTAGGCAAAGTCCTAATAGCTTCTAGTCTTGCTACAGGAGCATAAGTCTAATTGTGGTCTATTCCTTCCTGCTGGTTATAGCCTTGTGCTACTAATCTCGTTTTGTTACGACTTACTCTACGTGATTCGTCTAGTTTGTTCTTAAAAACCCATCTAATTCCTATGATGGAATTTTTAGAGGGTTTGGGAACTAAAGGCCAAACTTTATTCTTAGTAAACTAGTTCAGCTCCTCTTGCATAGCTAAAATCCAAGCTTAATCTTGAAAAGCTTCATTAATTTTCTTAGGCTCTATTTCAGAGATAAAAGCAACATTGGCTTCTCTTCTGAATTTGGACCTAGTTCTCACACCTTTCGAGTCTCTCCTATAATCAATTCTTCTGGATGAGAATTTGTAAAGATTGTTTCATCTTTTGGCAGAAAAGAGTATGGAACCGTCCTTGTTTTTGACTACACAAGAATTTTGATTGAAAGACACTTCAAAGCCAGAATCACATAATTGACTAACACTAATCAAATTGTGTTTTAAACCATAACTAGCAGCATGTTATCAATACATGCAAAGGAATCTTTACCAATTTTACCGATTCCAATTATTTTGCCCTGCTGGTTGTCTCCAAAAGTTACCGATCCTTCCTTCTTATACTGAAGATCTAGGAACATAGACCTTCTTCTTGTCATATATCGCGAGAATCCACTAACCAAATACCATTGGTGCTGGCTGCTTCTTCCAAGGAAGGGTATCTGCAGGAGATATTATGTATCTCTTAGGTACCTAGATTTTCTTGGGTCCTTTGGGGTTAGTTTTAACATGATCTATAGGATGATGATAATGAGAATGATGAAATTTCTTCTTATGAGGAACAAAATTATTTTTATGCTGATTATTATTTTGAGCAAACCCTAATCCAGTTTTATCATTAGGGTGTCTATATCTCCCTAGCATATCATTCATTTTTCTTGTACTCTCTGTGAATGTCGATAGATCAGCTGAAAGACTATTGATCCTTTGCTTTAGCTTACTGATCTCCTCAGATCTATCTACAACTACCTTTTTCTTCATCTTGTCTACTTGTTTCTTCAGGCAGACATTTTCCTGCTCTAACACTTGCATGTTTTTTTAAGTTTTCTACATACTTTCTCTTTAGCAACTTATACTGCTTAAGTATTGCATGAGAATCTTCTAGTAATTTTGAGTATGCATCTTGTAGTTCACTAAATTTTGAGGTTATCTCCTCGTCACTTTCTTTTTCGGCTACTAGGCAAATGTTGGCTTGTACCGATGCCTCTGAGTCAGTATCTGATTCAAACAAATCCAGATCTTCCCAGGTTGCCATCATGCTCTTCTTGTTTTGTTTATTCTTCTTGGGTTTTCTTTTCAGCAATGGACATTTAGATTTGTAATGTCTCGATTTATTGCATTCGTAGCAGATGACCGATGTTTTCTCATTCTTGCCTTTATCTTTGCTATTCTTCTTGAAGGAAAACTCTTTCTTTACTTTTGCCTTTTTCTTCCACATGCGTCTGATCTTCCTTGAGATAAAGGATAGTTCATCATCATCTTCGCTTGAATCTTGATCTGATTCACTAGAGTCGTCATTCTTAACTTCCTCGATCTTCAACGCCTTCGACGATGAACTTCTCTTCCTTGGAATTTTGTGATTCTTCTGTCCAGCCTTCAATGCTATAGATTTCTCCTGTCTGGGTTTATCTTCTGCATCGAGTTCTACTTCATGTATCTTTAAGGATCCAAGCAATTCATCAAGCTTCAACACACTCAAATCCTTGGCTTCTTGTACAGTGGTGACTTTTGGTCTCCATCTTTTCGGTAGACTTCTGAGAATCTTCCGAACGTGATCTTGATTATCATATGTTCTGCCGAGAGCTTTTAGTACATTGGCGATAGCTTGAAATCGTCCAAACATCTGATCGATAGATTCTTCGTCCTTCATCTTGAACAGTTCATATTGGTGTACAAGAATATTTATCTTGGATTCCTTTACTTAACTGGTGCCTTTGTGTGTGATGGATAGAGTATCCCACATTTCCTTCATAGTGTCGCATCTGTGAACTTTGTCGTACTCACTTTTGCTTAGGGCATAACTTAGAAAGAATTTGGCCTTTGAATTTAGCTATAATCTCGCTTTTTGATCCACTGTCCATGTAATTCGTGGAATAGCAATTCCTTCGTCATCTACCAGTGTATACGGTCCATTCTCTATAATCTCCCAAAGACCAATATGAGTAGATTCAATGAAGAGCCGCATCCTGTCTTTCCAATAATGGTAATCTTCACCATTGAATGCAGGTGGTCTAGTGATGGAGGCGCCTTCATCTATATATACGTGTGATTCTACCATGGACCTTTATCCACACTTTGTAATGATGGTTCTTGGACACCGAGCTCTGATACTAATTGAAGTAAATCATGCGGAAGTATATACTTTATATTGATATATAAAATGCACAAGAAGGGGGGTTGAATTGTGTATTCTTTTTCGTAAATACGGTCCCTTTATGTATTTTTGAAAAAAAAACTTGCTTTCTCAAAAACTATTGAGTGAAAATATCATAATGTATTGCATTTAACTTCTAAGTACTTTGTATAAAAACAATAAGAATAAAAGTTGAGAGTTTAGAGTAGAAGTTGACACAGCAATTTATCCTAGTTCACCCCAAACTGTGGGCTACGTCCAGTCCTCAGAATCCTTTCTGAGATTTCACTATACTTCTAAAAAATACAAGTATTCTTTTCACCGAGCCTTTTCAGGTGTTTACAACAACTATTGTTTTTCTCTTTTAGCCTCTTCAGGCTATCATCTTTTCTTCTTTCTTACAGAAAGATGTTTGCGATCTTTGTTACAGAAAATAATAGCTCACAATGTTTAGCACAACGAATACAGTTTTTCTAGCTTTCTTAAAATCTCTAGCTCTTTCAAAATCACTAACTTCTGGAATCTTCGACTCCAACTCGTATTTATAGCCTTCATCTTCAACCGCTTCTTGATAACCGCTTCTTTCTTCTTGGTTCTTGATCTTTGAAGAAACAGTTATTTAGTTGAGTTCTGTAACTAACTCAGACTGATTAACCATCTGACGTGGTATCGAGTCTTTGTCTTATTTTTGTTTTAGCTTCGTCTCTCTTTCGTCTTCGGTTCGTCTTCGTTTCCACTTCGTCTTAGTTTCCACTTTGTCTTAGTTTGCACTTCGTCTTAGTTTCCACTTCGCTTCGTCTTATTTTTGCTTCCGCGCTTCATCTTACTTTTGTCTCTGCGCTTCGTCTTACTTTTGTCTACGCACTTTGTCTTACTTTTGTCTCTGCACTTCGGCTTACTTTTGTCTCTGCACTTCGTCTTACTTTTGTCTTTGCACTTCGTCTTACTTTCTAATATTATTATTATTTGATTTTCATCAAAATTATTAATCGTAAAATCATTTTGACTTAACAGACTTTAGAAGACAAACATAGCAAAGGAGTTTCTTGATAATGTCTCCCAGAGGTAAACGGTCTCATCTAATGCTAAGGTAAGTGTCTTAATAAAAGAATTATTCTACATGAGGCATATCGGAGAAGGGATAGTGATGGAGTACATATCAATAATGATCCACCTCTACAGTAGATTGAAGATGTTGAATATTCCTCTTCCTGATGTTTGAATAGTTCACCAGACTCTGAGCACACTACCTCCAGAATTTAGTAATCTGGTGACAACATATTACTTGCAGGATGATGAATGAGAAGTTAATGCTTTGATTGCCCATTATGTTGTTAAGGAGGAGAAACTCAAGATTACTGCTTCTACAGCCCTCGAAGCAACTAAAGGGATGAAAAAGGTAAAGTTCGCTAAGTTTAAAGGTAGAAAGTTCAAATCTTCTCCATATGTTGATGTTGGTCAATCCAGTGCTGGTAAAGTTTCTGCGGATATAAAGAAGCCAACAGTATAAAGCCTGGATGAAAAGATGGAAACCATCAATTGACTCCTTGGCTTATCAATTCATAAATCCAATTATGTTATAGCCATATTCGACTTTTGGTGGTTAGATGGTGGATCATCTAATTAAGTTGCTTCTATGATGCAGGGGTTCATATCTAAGATAAAGCCAACTAAAGAGGGCGAGAAAACTAATAGTTGTCAACAATGAAGAAGCGGATGTAATATTTATAGGGGATGTATGTTCTGAAACTTACTTTAAGGTTCATTTTGGTTTTACGTGAAACATTTTATATTTGATCTTTATATCAATTTCGGACAAAGAAGGTTAAAGTTTTGTAATTAATGCTTCTGTTAAACAACTGTCGTTTAATACAAAACATATTGGTACAACTTTCTTTTCACATGATTTATATAAAATGTGTCTTACCACGAATTAGATATATGCTTTTTCGTATCTTGTTGAACAAGTCATAAAAAGGAGAACCCTAATGAAGGATAAGTCATACATACTGTGGCATAACATTTTTTGCCACATATCCAGAGCTAGGGTTGATAGATTGATTAAGGAAAAAATTCTACTAATTCTAAATTGCGATGATCTAGAAACATGTGATAAGTGTTGCAGGGCTAAGTTGACTAAAAAGTGGTTAACTCGTGCTTCTAGCTTATTGAGTTTGATAGATACGTATACTAGTAGACTTTATACAGTTGCATTATGCAATTCTAGACATGTTTTGACACTTGTTTCTAATTGTTCCCATTACAATTTATGTGTTCATGTTTAAGGAAATGCTAAAAGTTCTTGATGAATTCAAGATCAATTGAGAACCAATTGGAAAAATCCATCAAGATAGTTAAATCTGACCATGGAGGAGAGTATGATGGCAAACATGATGTTTTAGGACATGAAAAGATCCGTTTGCTAGATATATGAAATTAGTTGGAATGGTAACTTAGTCACTATGTCGAGTAGTCCTAATCAAAATGGTGTGTTGTTGAAAGGTGTAACTGCACCCTAAAGGACATGAAAAAGTCAATACAGAACAGGACTAACCTACCTAATTATCTGGAAATGATAGAAACCCAACCTTGCACACATTCATGTATGGGTTGCCTTGTTGAGGTAGTATATTCCTTATAAAATAAATTGCAAGCTTGTTCTATTAGTTACTATTTGGATGGATATCCCGACCACTCTAAAGGCTACATATTTTGCTATAGAGAAAAAGGGACCATAACATTGAAATAAAAAACAACTAAGTTTCTAGAATATGATATTTATGATGATGGTGGGCCTTTAACCCTTTAGATGATAGCATGATAGATACTACAATTATTTCGTATCTGTTGCTCATACAGTCAGGTCTAGTGGATCAAGGTCTGAGTACCATACTTATGCAAGAATAGGAACATATACCTATATAAGTAGAGATTCTTAGGGTACAAGAACCAATGTAGTTGCATAGATCCACTAGAGAGAGACGCCTTGCTATCTCATTTGATTAAGTAGTCTATTTAAGTGAACAAGACTATGATATAAGATATGCTATAGATCTAGTTACTTTTACAGAAGTTATTTCTGGAACCTATGTAGATTTGTGATGGGATGAATGAATGATGTGATACAATCCATAAAGCATAATAAGGTCTATGAGCTGGTTGATTTTCCTTAACATTGTAAACCCGTCAGTTGTAAATAAGTTTAAAAGATCAAAAGGATTTCAAGATAAAGTTCAGCAGTTTAGGGCTAGCTCAATTGCTAGAGGGTTCACTCAGGGAGAATGTTTTAACATTAATGTTACCTTCTCTACTTTATCCTCAAATGATATATTTTGAGTGATTATGGCAATTGTAGCTCATGATGATGTAGAGTTACATTAGATGGCTGTCAAAACTACTTTCCTGAATAAAGACCTTTATGAAGAGGTTTATATGGTACAACTTGAAGGATTTTAGGATATAGATAAAACCGACATGGTTTGTACTTTAAGTAGATCAATAAATGGTTTACATCAAATCTCTCGAAATTGATACCTTAAGTTTGATAAGGTTTTGGCCTTTTCCAGCTTCATGGAAAATAAAGTTAAAAGATGCTTGTATCACAGGGTTAGGGGGAGCAAAGTTATCTTCCTACTATTGTATGTGGATGATATATTGCTCATGTCAAATGACTTGATTATGTTGCATTAATTTAAGCAACTTTTGGCCAAGCATTTTCACATGAAAGACCTTGGTGAAGCGTCTTTTGTCCTAAGTATGCAGATTCATCAAGACAAAATTTAACACTCATTAGGCCTCTCGCAGAGTGTATACATTAAACGAATGTTAAAAAGGTTTAATATGGTCAACTATAAACCTATTGTAACACCAATCTCTTATAGTGAGAGATTATCTTTGGTACAATATCCAAAGAATAATGTAAAGAGAAAGCCTTTGAGGAACATTCCATGTTCTAGTACGATTTATAGCCTAATGTATGCTCAGGCATGCACTATGTCAAACACTGCATTTGATGGTGGATTGTTAGGTCGGTATCTAGCTAACCCAAGAATAGAACACTAGAATGTAACTGAATGAGTGTTGAGATACTTAAAAAAGAACTAAGGATTATATGTCGACATATAAAAAAATAAACATTTTAAACCTCGTGGGAAATCCGAATTCAAATTTTAGCTATGTGACCAGAAGATAGGAAGTCCATATCAGTATAAAGCTTTAAGTTTATAGATGAAATAATGTCGTGAAAGAGTGTCAAGTAGACACTGGTGACTTCCTCGACGATGCATGCAGAGTTTGTTGCATGCTACGGGGCTATTTCACAGGTGGTTTGACTCAAAAACTTGATTTCTGAGTTGTTTGTGGTAGATTCAGTAGCTAGACCCATTCAGTTGTATTATGATAATCTTGTTATTGTGTTGTTTAGGAACAACAATGAGAATATCATAGGGTTAATGCATTTGGAGGACATGTTAATCGATCTTTTAACTAAAGGACTTCACCTAAATGTGTTTGAAAAACATGTATATAGTATGGGTGTATTGAAGTCCTTAGATACTATTAGTTAGAGATCATTATGTTTGCTCCATGTACATTTGTACATTTATACATTTTGATGTATTATGACAGTATGGTTGTTATTAACAAAGATAATCTTTTTTTTATCCTCAGTCATGCTTGGTACTATACATTGTCATAACATATGTAAAAGTCTTAAGATTTGTGTCGATCATAAGCATTTTAAAGGTCATTGGACATATATACGGATTGACCTTGAGCTTATGTTATTAGGACACATATTGTTTAATATGTATATCCATAGATTTTGACATGACATGGGGGGACATAAGTATTCAATCCCATAAAGATTCTCTAATGCAGTTTAGCATTTAGTTAGAGAACATTAAAGTTTTCTCTAACGTAGTTTAGCATTCGGTGAGAGAAAACAAGAATTTTTTGATGTAACTTAGCATAAAGTTTGGAGAAATCGAGACCTACAAATAGAAAGATTATACATATTAGATCATACATGTATCATCTAAGCTTGCCACACTCCATTTTCTCGTTCATGTTAGTGAGGTATTAGTTATTTGCGACTATATTGGACCTGTGTCATACATGACACATGTGTTTGATATCGTTCGGTATCGAAAGCCTTACGAGATAAATAATGGACTTTTGTTATCTTTGGATTAAATATTTTGTTTGTAAACTTAATCAATCAATACAGTAGCGTGACTTAACTCAAGTTTTAAACTGGGTTTTAAACTTGAGTTAATAACGCAATTAATTATTGTCCAAGGGGGAGAATGTTAGAAAATTTTCTATTTAGTGGACAAAAATTAATTGTATTTGATCAGTTTTTAATAACTTACGTAAATTTGATTTGGATAAAGATAATAAATGACTCAATAAAGTATCTAGATTAATGAGTCGAAATCTAGAAGAAAAATAGATTCCCGATCAGTGTGGACTGAACCTATATTAAGCCTATGATGAGGAGACCTGATATGAATGCTATATAAAGAAGGTTAGCCTTTGTTTGGATGGAGGGAAACCAAGAGAAGAGTTGTATTTCTCTTCCTTTCCATTGTTTGGACAAGAATAAGGGAGAGAATTGAGAGGAATGGAAGGAAAATTTGGGCCATTTTTATTCTTATCTTGCAATTTCCCTCCCTTTCCCACCAAATTGGTGGGAAAGGGAGGGAAATACAAGATTTCCTTTCCTTTCATTTCCCTTGTGTAACTAAGCATCCAAACAAAGGCTAAGGTCTCTTATAGTTGCTATAGTAAATTGTGAATGTAAAGATACTTTGACCAATTCAAAAAGCTACAGAAAAGCTTTAACGCGTCCCGGCAAGTAGATCTCGTGAAGATGGCGATGAATTTGCACTCGATTCAGCTTTAAAAAGTTCGTTTGAAGTTATGGAATCGAAATAGGTATTTTCACTTTTTTTCATTTATTTCCTTTTCACGTTCGATCCGGGATAGATACTAAAGCTCATGTTTCGTGTTACATATTGGGCAATGAGCACTTATCTGAAAGTTGCGTCTTCTTCCTTAATTAGTAGACATAACAGCGGAACGAATAATGACAAATATGGAATCTGAGATGCAATTAAAATGTCACAAACGCGAACTGCAATCCAGCTAGATGGCCTACCGTCCTACACCTTCAATGGCATCTTCCATCTTACATATGCAATTAATGCGCTTCCATTTTTAAGAAAATTGACCAGGATTAAAAAGAAAAGCATCCGGACAAAAGCCAATCACGATAAAAACTTGACGAGGAAAATAATGATGGGTTGGAGAACTTCTCCTGACGCCTAATGGGCCAAGAATGTGAAAACAACTTGAAGGTATGGTATTAGATGTTCTTGATCGTCACTCATCAGGGGTTCATCATTGTTTTTTGGAGGCATATGGCGAGGACCACCCCATACTGTGTAGTCTTTACTCATCAACATAAAGACCTCCTCAGCAGCCTCACGAAGGTCTCGAAAGTCAAAATCAAACATTGATTCTTTTGACCTTGATGAATGTTCCAAGCTTGAAGCAGGCTTGGAATTCTGTGAATAGCTTTGTTTAGAAACTTTCTGCCTCGTAGAGCTCAAGGACTCTGCCTTGAACATACTACTTGCATTCTAGGCCGAAGAAAGAAACTTTTGTTCATAATTTCAAGTTCTGAGGGCACAAAATAATAGCAACGAATTAAGTACATGCCAAACAGAGAGAGGAAGGAACTTGATCACTGAGCTGCTTTTCAGAGTTTTCAGTCAGTGACTTCTTTGGAGCATAATTTTCCTTTCCTGCACCCAAGAATCCAGGAATATATTCAAATTGATGCAAACCATCTTTCCATATTTTTCTGAGCAACTTATAAGTGGCATGAGATCAAAAATCTAGATGAAAATCGTAAATGATAAAGTTATGCAGCAACTAAAGGGAACTGTCTTGCATTTTCACTGAGAATGAAATTCACTAGCAATTGGGATACGTACAAAAATATAATTGTTTTCTGCACCTGTGAACATTACATAACCTATAAATCTTAAACAAAGAGGGGACAAAATTGAGAAAGATAACAACATCGATCTCTAGGTGTTATCTTTGGGGACTAGCTTCGATCTTCTTCCCTAGTTATTCTTAGGTGGGTGGGAGGTTGGTTGATGATAATCGGCGCTAAATGCAGTAACTCCGACCATTCTGCCACTCAAACGCTTAGAACTCCTCTTACTCGATTTATTTTCCACATTCGAATTTGGCGTCCCTCTGTGGACACCGTTGGAAACGATATGATCAGCACCTGAAAGCCTTGTTTTTTCTCCGATCGAAGCTTCCTCTTCTGCTCTCTCTTTCTTCAGTAAAACTCTTTCCAACTTCAATTTTCTTCCTCCGATCATTCGTTTTACACCAGTCTTGGGAGAAACGAAGTCACTGACCTGTTGAGAGTATAATTTGCATTAGAGCAACAACTTCATGACAAGTGATAACTAAATAAAACATTCAGAGAACTAAAAATAGCTTGTTCACTTTCACCATTCTGTTTCCAGCCACTTTAAGTTCGTTACCACCTTCATTAATTGAGATTCTCCCGGAAGCTGCAAGATTTAATAGTATGTAGACATTAGCTGTGCACAATCAATCGTAACAATTAACAAGTTGCGGGAAAAAAAGTGGTTATCTACCTTGGATTCCATAAGCACTTGAGTTTTTCGCATGTATCAGCAAGAACACAAGTAGAAGACTAAAAACCTTCATAGACCTCATGGCCAGTAGTACAAGTTTTGTACTTTTGTCTTCCTTTCTTGTTTGGCTATTCTTGTTGTCAGAAAACAAAAGAGAGGAATCATGTGAAAGGAGAATGGGGGACTTTATAAAGTCCACACAAGTCAAAGCTAGGGTTCCAAGACTAGCTCGCTTTTTCTCGTTCCCCTAATAAAATATATCAGCATGTGATTACATGCACGTTGGAAAGCTAAAAAAGAAGGGAAAAAAAAAACACTGGTTCAAGCCTTTGAATTGAAAGAGAGAAAAAGTAGTCTTCATGGACTTGCTTCAAAGTGTTGGGAAAAGGCGTATGATCGCGTGGAATGGAAGATACGAGTGATCAGCGTCTGTCTGCCGCCATGCATGCTACGATGAAAGTTGTCTTGGTGGCCTGGCCAAACCTGGTCACGCACAGATTCTAGGAATTTGTGTCTCAAACTATTGCTCTAATCTATTCCCCATATAAAGTGTTTTTTAAAGTCTGCTGACAGTTAAACAAGGTGTAAACTTAGGAAGTTTATAAGTTAAAATCGTACAGCTACACAACTTGGTTATGGCACAGCATTTTAAGGTGGATGCTGTCCATGGCTAGATGACGAGCTCATCCGACAATTGCGTAAATAACTAATCCATCAATGTGTGTGTACAGTGTACACCAAATTCTGAGAAAAAGCAGGGACTTAATGCAGAGCATAGGTCTCATCAGTCAGATGATGGTAGAATACAGAATAAGTTCACGTCCAGGGTATTGCAAGGAACTCCAGTAAAGTTGCATGTCTCGACTAGTTTTTCAAGAGTTGCTCGTAAATACCGAATAAGTCGACTATTGTTTACGATTGTTATGGGAACACAGTGGGACATTCCATATATATACTAGACTCCAGTGATAATAGTGCAGAAAACTAAAGTGACCTGAACAATATCTTGGCTTCGTCTTTACCGATAAATTTATGTTTGAATAGTACATGTCTTATAATAACCAGCTGCTCCTGTGCCTTACTAGACAGTTGCCCCAAATGGGGCTTAAAAATTATACAGTGCAGGAAGCAGTTTGTTTTCTAATTGCATCGGAAGATGCCCAATTTGGTGTGGTGTAGTCGGCGAGGCCACGTGCTTCCAAAAGTTTCTATGCTTCGTTGAAGGATTAGCTTTTAGTGAGCGGCACATGCAACACTACATATAATATACATAACGGAAAGCAATTTTTATAGTTAGCATTAATATGATACTCTATCTCATATTTTTTAGTATCTGCCACATATACACAATTTCCAACTAATAAATAATTATTTTATCAAACTTAAAAAATTAAATCTAATTTATTTTTTTCTTCCCTAACCCATTTGGGATTGACCATCTAAAATAGCCTGTTTTGCTACCTAATTACAGTGATGCGCAACCTGGTGTTTGCTCTGAGGAGTTCATTATGGTGTATTTATCGGTTGGGGAGTCTATGATGCCGATGCGTGTTTTAGAGTCTGACTCTTGCATCTATGAAACTGTGATACAACATTGTAAAGTTTGTTGTAAAGAATCGAAAACTTGTCTGTGGAGGTCGAGAGTTGTCAGAAGCAACTCACTTTTCCGTGACTATGCGACTGCAGATGGAAATGGTCTGCATTTAATTCTTAGGCTTTCGATCTAATATGGGAATCGCACACGCAAGACTTAGTTTCACGTAAAATAGGAGTGTTGGTTGTTATTACAAAGGTTTTCCTTGAAGTACGAATTTGTCTTACAAAATGTGCTAACGCTTTTGCACGACAGTTTCACTTAGCTCTATCAAAGCAAGATTTAGCTTTGTCTCATGATCGTCGACTAACCTACTTGTTCTTGAACGCCTCACAACCCTTTCAATGTTTCACTCTGGTGGCCTTGCAAGAAAACTATGAAAGAGCTAAATAATCATGACAACAAAAGAACATGAGAAAGAGATACTCCAGAGATACTGCTAAAAAGCCAACCTTTATTACTTCTTTCAAAGTATACAAAGGAATACTCTCTCAATCTCTAAGGGGGTGCTTGGTTAAGGGGTATAGAAATAAATCAATGGGAATAGAATGAAAGGTTGTGGTTGGTTGGTTATTATGATTGATTGAATAATTTTTTCATTCCCATGTTTTAGTTAATGGTTCATACCCTCCATGTATGGGAGGAATGGGATTGATTCCTCCCATCACTAATTTTTTAATTTTAATTAAATATTTTAAATTAAATATAATTAAAATGTAATTAATTAAAATATAAAAATAATTAATTAATAAATTTAATTAATTAAGATAAAAGCAAATTAATTAATTAATTAAAACTATTACAAAATATACTTAATTAATTAATTAAAATAATTATTCAATATAAAATCTAATTAGTTAATTAAAATATAACTAATTACATGATTAATTAAAATCTAATTAACATCTAATTAATTAATTCAAATGAAATTAAAATATAATTAATTATTTAATTATTTAATTACAATAAATTAAATTAATTAAGATATTATAATTAATTATATTATAATTAATTACAATAAATTAAATTATTAAGATAAAATATAATTAATTAATTAATTAAAATAATCAATCAACATAAAATATAATTAATTAATTAAAATAATTAATTAATTAAAGTATAATTAGTTAATTAAAATATAATTAATTACATGATTAATTAAATTATAATTAACTACAATTAATTAATTAAAATGTTAATTAATTAGAATAATTAATTAATTAAAGTCTAATTAATTTAATTAAAATATAATTAAATATATGATTAATTAAAATATAATTAACTATAATTAATTAATTAAAATATAATTAAGATGTAATTAATTAATTATAATTAATTAATTAGTTAATTACAATGTAATTAATTAAAATATTATTCATTAATTACTTAAAATATAACATC
>JAOQMR010000007.1:11768310-11801112 GCA_027563865.1 Erythroxylum pelleterianum
GTGTGAATTAGTCTGATTTGATTGTACTGTCTTGGGTGGCATCCACATATCCTCCCAGGGGGTATTTGGGTGTTACAATTGCTAACAATATAAGACAACTATTCCAAAAACTGAAGGTGCAAGAGAATTTTTGAAGTTTATGGAAGAATGTTTTCATTCTATAGATAACTCACTTATTAGGACTCTTATAATAGATCTCATAATTATAAAGCATATTGGGTCACAGAGGATATACGACCATATTATTGAGATGACTAATGTTGTAATAAGGCTAAAGATATTAGGAATGACAGTAGATGACTGTTTTTATTGCAATTCATTTTGAACTCACTACTTCCTAAGTATGGACTTTTTCAAATTAACTACAATGTTATGCAGGAAAAATGGAATATTAATGAATTATCTAGTAAGCATATCTAAAAGGAGTAACAAAAACATAGGAATAATTTTGTCAACCTAGTGCATCAAAAAGCTAGTAAAGGACTGAATGTAAAATATAAAAAATTTAAGAAGAAGAAGTTGTCTTTTATGCTATACAAGTGAATTAAAATAAATAAAGGGTAGAGAAATGCAAGTTCTGTAAGAAAGTTGTACATTAGCAGAAAGATTGCTTAAAATGTAAACATTATGTTTTTGTATGTTTTAAATCAAACTTATATCAAGTTCCTCTTAGTTCATAGTGGCTTCATAATAGTGCTACTACTTATGTTTCTAATATGAAGTAGGATTTTCTTACTATCTAAACTATAAATCCAAATGAGAATTTTCTGTTTATTGAGAATCTTATAAAGGCTCCAAATAAAGGAATATTGATTTATCATTTAATATTGAATTATAGTCATCAACTAGACCTTTTAGAAACTCTTTATGTACCTTTAATTTCTAATAACCTAGTTTCATTTCAATACTTGTTGTTATTAGGTTTAAAAGAGATTCTGAATGTTTCAATTTATTTAAGAATACTTTATTTATTGGTTATGTTGTTCTTGCTAATGGTTTATATAATTATAAGTTGAAGGTAGATAATGAATTTGTTGAACATCTACTTTTTGTTCATGGAAATGTTCGAGTTAAACATAATTAGACAAAAAATCTACTTACTAGTGGAATAAACACTTGGGCCATGTATTTAAATAAAGGTTAAAAAGAATAGTAAAGAATGAGATTCTTTCAAATCTATATTTAACTAATGTAAGTATATGTGTAGATTGCATTAAGGGAAAATAAATCAAACATAATAAGAAAGGAGTTATAAAAAGCACTTAGGTTATTGAAATTATACATGATAATATTTGGAGAAATTTTGATGTTCCATCTTTTGATGAAGAAAAATATTTCATTATCTTTATTAGTAATTTCTCATAATATGAAGCATCAAAATTTCTCAAGTAGCATATGCCTTTGAGCTCAACATTATTGAGATTGAAAGGCAATTAGACAAAAAGGTGAAAGATTTAATAGAAGGGGTGTTATGAAAAATATAACGAGGCAGAACAATGTCAATGTCTATTTGCAAAGTTCTTTGAAATACATAGCATAGTGAGTAATATATTACCCTTAACAAAATAGTATGTCAAAAAGGCATAATAGAACATTGATGAATATACTAAGAAGTATAACAGGTAACTCCTCACAACCTATATCTTTGTAGTCGTATGCCTTAAAAATTGCCATGCATTCATTAAACAGGGTCCATGGTAAGGCCATTCCAAAAAATCCTTTTAAACTATGACTTAAAAGGAGACCTAGTTTGAGACATTTACGTGTTTGCGTTTACTTAGCAAAGACAAGGATCCATAATCCACATAAAAGGATATTAGATTCTCAAAGTGTTAGTGGTTATTTTCTAAATCATAGTCTTAGAACTGTGGAAACTAGAAATGATAGATAGATTGAGAATAGTGAATTTAGTAGGAGTAATGAATGATAAAATATGCATATCAAAGAAGTAATGTAATCGTTTTTATATCAGTAAAGGCTCATTTATTCGTTGTCATTCCAAATATTGTTCCAATAATTAATAAAAATTTAGACAATATTGAATAATATTTGAATGAAGAAAGGCATTTGTAAGAAACTAACTCAGAACCACCTATTGTATATGAACCACAAGAAATAATAAGTTTGAATAGATCTTAAAGAGAAAGAAATTCAACTATTTTGAGAAATTATAGGTTTATTTATAAGAGTCAGATGCGAATATTAGAATCAATAAAGATCTAACTTCATTTTCAGAAGCCATAGAATAATCAACATTTAAAAAATGGATCAATTTCATGAAAGATGAATTAAAATCCATAAAAGACAACAAAATTTGGGATCTGGTTGAATTGTCAGAAGGTTCTTAGTTAATAAGGTGTAAATGGGTATCTAAAACCAACTACAACTCAAATGACAATATTGAACAATATAAGAGCAAACTTGTTGCCGAGGGTTATATTTAGAAGGCTGGTAACAAATATAAAGAGACATTTTCACCTATTCAAAGAAAGACTCATTAAGGATTATAATGGCATCGATTGCTTAATATGATTTAGAGTTACTCCAAATGAATATGAAGACAGTCTTTCTTAAATGGGATATTAGAGAGGATGTCTTTATGTACCAACCTAAAGGTTTCTCAACAAAAGTTTAAATGATGTGTAAACTTAAGAAACCAATATATGGACTTAGACAAGTTTCTCGACAATGACATCCTAAGTTTAATGATAAACATTGTTAATCGATACATGTATTGAGCATTCAAAGGTAGTAAGTTTATTTTATTAGTTTTATACATTGATAATATCTTACTTGCTACTAATATTCGGTCATATTACATGAGAGAAAAGATTTTTTCTCTAAAAATTTTAAGACGAAAGATATGAGAGAGACATACTATATAATCATAAGGATTATTTGGGACTATCTCAAAAAGCTTACATTGAATGAATTCTAGATAAATTTAACATAAGCAAATAATCAATAAGTCTTGGACAAATTTAGTCTCTTGCAATATTTTAAGAACAATACAAAATGAAAAGAGATAAAAATAATTTCTTATGCTTCATTTGTGGGTAGTTTAGTGCATCTACAAACTTGTACAAGACTGGATATTAGTTTCACAATTGGACTATCAGGCAGATATTAAAACAATCCTGAAATTGTTTATTGGAAAGCTGCAAAGAAAGTATTGAAGTACCTATAAGGAACAAAGAATTACATGCTCACATATTCAAGGTCTAGTCATCTAGAAGTAATTAAATACTCAAATTCATATTTTACTAGATGTCTTGATAGTAGAAAATCTACTTTTAATTACACGTTTCTTTTAGTGAATTGAGCAATATTATAAAAGAGTACTAAATAATCTATTATCACTTCATCCACTGTGGAACGAGAGTTTGTGGGATGTTTTGAAGCCATAATTCATGCAATATGGTTGCCAAATTTTATTTTAGGGCTTGGTATTGTCAACACTATTACCAAGCTACTATTTTTTTTTTGATTCCATAGCATTTTTCTCCAAGAGTGAAAAAAAATCAAAAGGTGTTAAATATATGGAATTGAATTATTTTTACCGTTTAGTTGATCATCGTGAATTTTTGTTACTAATAATTATAAATATATTTTTTCATAAGTTATGACATGTAAGATAAAGTTTGAAATATATTTATTACATTGTTTAAATTTATGGATATTCGATGTAATCTAACTTTTAACTTAATAATTAAGTTCTTATACACCTTATTAATTTTATGAGTTTGACTTGATAAAACACTAAGATAAGGATGATTATATCTCACAGCCAATATAATCAAATCCTTTAATTTTGATTTTGGTTGATTAAAAATATTATAATGCATATTTTGATCATGTATGTCGAATAACTTAACTTAAAATTCATTTTTCTTTTGAAAAAGTCAATCCTGGCCCACATAAAAAATATATTTATTGAAAATGACAACCTTAATCAAGTCAGCTTTAATTTAAGTTGACCAAGTTACGGGCTAAAACTCCTCGACCTAACCGGGTCAGGCCTGGCACGGCCAAGGCAGCCATTCATAAAGTCCTCGAGCAAAGCCAAATCTTATTACTTTCCCTTCCCGCCAAAACCAGGAGCCAGACATTCTTCGCGCCACAAAGCCCTCCGAGTCCCACCATAGTTAGATACATAAACAAACTCACCACATTCAACTAATCGAAATCAAATCTCTCGCCATGAAAATCCGTACACTGAAGCTCCGAGAAGCCCACGGGTCAACCGCCAATGGAAGCTACTGTTCCGTACTGTGGGATCAGCAGGCTCACCACCTGGTGACGGCCTCATCCTCCGACCCAACCATCGCCATACACGACCCTCTCCTCCCCTCAAATCCACCCAGGATGCTCCGCCACCATCGTGACGGCGTAACGGCGCTTTCCATTAGCCCCAACTCCACTTGCCTTGCTTCTGGTTCTATAGATCACTCTGTCAAGCTCTACAAATTCCCTGGTAACCTTAATATTCACTCCTTTCATTTGTGTTATTCGCTATAGGGTCTTTTGGGAAAATAGTATTTGATTCATTTAAATTGGAACTTTATTGTAGTCCATCACATTGAATTGTTATGTTTAATTGTCTAATTGTTGCGAATATGTTAATGGTAATCAGAATCCTGTAATTCTTCCGACAGGTGGCGAATTTGAGACTAACATTACCAGATTCACTCTACCAATTCGCGTTCTTTCATTCAATAAATCAGGAAGTATTTTGGCGGCTGCTGGTGACGATGAAGGCATTAAACTTATTAATACTGTTGATGGTTCGATTGCGAGGGTTCTGAAAGGACATAAAGGACCGGTTACCGGCTTAGATTTTGACCCAAAAAGTGAGTACTTAGCATCTGTTGATTCAATTGGAAATGTCATATTCTGGGAACTGCAGTCCGGGAGAATATTGCATGACCTGAAAGCTGTTGCACCTAATACTATATCTGACACTTCTGTTATGAATGTCCTTTGCTGGAGTCCTGATGGGGAAACCTTGGCTGTCCCTGGTCTAAGAAATGATGTAGTGATGTATGACAGAGACACAGCTGAAAAGCTCTTTTCATTGAGGGGTGATCATGTGCAGCCTATATGCTTTTTGTCTTGGTCACCTAATGGCAAATACATGGCTACATCTGGTATGGATAGGCAGGTTTTGATATGGGATATCGATAAGAAACAGGATATTGACAGGCAGAAATTTGAAGATAGAATCTGTTGTATGGCATGGAAACCAGTTGGCAACGCGTTGGCTGTTATTGATATCATGGGAAAGTATGGTTTGTGGGAATCGGTTATTCCAACCTCAATGAGATCTCCTACTGAAGGGATTCCGAGCTTGCAATCACGGAACAGTAATGGACTTCTGTTGTTTGAGGAAGAGGATGAGGAGCCTAATACATCTGGTAGTTTGAGTGATCTTGGTGAAGATGCACTAGATGAACCAGACCTAGCCGGCAGGAAGAGGTTGCGTAGACAGTTTAAATACAATGATGATCAAGATGAGGACATGGGCGATGACTTGAACTTGCTTCCAAAAAGTCAAATGCAGAAAAAAGGACACCGAACTCGCAAGGAAAATTTTGATGGTGGAAACAATAACCAAACAGGCACAGTTGTATCAGTTAGATCAAAAATTCAAGAGGCTTTTCAACCAGGTGCAACGCCTTTGCAGCTTGGGAAGAGACGCTTTTTGTGCTATAACATGCTTGGAACAATCACATCAATTGAACATGACGGTTATTCCCATATAGAGGTGGCGTGCATACTTGTGTAACTTGCTTTCCTATCTTTCCCTCTCTATATGTTTACAGATATGATTTGTTTTGATAAGATTATTGTGATTGGATCCAGCGCAGTTTCTGACTTTGCAGTTCCTTAATGAGCCTATTTCTTTAACTCTAGCTAACTTCTCCTTTTCCTATTTTTCCTCCTATATCACCTGATAAACCAAAAGGGACCAGACCCTGGCAAGTGGACCGATTGAAGCATCTCAGATGCTTATTCAAAGACTTCTTGAATAGAAGTTCCTTAAGCGGATGGCACATGAAAGCTTTGCATTTGAAATAGAGCTTCTTTTATTGTTTATAAACTCTTATTATCCATCATGAGATTGGTTAAGCTATGGATAGGCTAGCAGCTTTCTTAGCTTAGAAAAACTTTGGTATCTTGGAATGATGGTCCTCAGCATGAAAAAACAATACAGAGTTCTCCCCTGTTGCTTGATGGTTAGTTGTGCTTGGTGTGCATGCAGATTGACTTTCATGACACTGGCAAAGGTCCACGTGTACCCTCAATGACTGATTATTTTGGTTTTACAATGGCTTCGTTGAACGAAAATGGGAGTGTTTTTGCAAATCCTTGCAAGGGTGAGAAGAACATGAGTACTCTCATGTATCGTCCATTCAGTAGCTGGGCCAACAACAGTGAGGTCAGAATGGTTCTTTGATGAATCTTTCATGCTTTTATTTGAAGTCCTATCTCTGCAAGTTCTTCATTTCCCTTTTTACATAAGTGGATTTTTGCTTATTATTACACTTGATGCATATGCAAGTTCAGTGGTCTATGCGGCTTGAAGGGGAAGAAGTTAAGGTTGTGGCACTTGGTACTGCTTGGGTTGCTGCAATTACTAACCTTAATTTTCTGCGCATCTATACAGAAGGTGGATTGCAGGTTTGTCTTATGGCCAGTAGTGGATGTAAAATATAAAAGCCATTTACATTTACTTATAACCCGATCTCTATAACCTATAAATGCAATACTTTGAATTTTCGTTACTTGCATCTTATTGTCTCTCATTTAACTGTATTTGCTTTTTGATTATTAACCTGGAGTTCAACAGTTAATGACAAGTCTTAGGGACATGTGAAATTCTCTCTATTAGTGAAATCTAAAGATATTTGAAATGAAGAAAAAATAGGAAAGGAATAAGACTATGTGCATTTTTCTATACTGATATTATTTAAAAAAGAGTTGAGTATTTCCTTCCGTTTGATGTTGCATATGAATAAGCAAGCAGAAAGGACTGATTTGTCAATTGGACATTTTGCGATTCTTGTCTAAACGTGTTGGCATATGCATAAATATTTTAGTTTTGCACGTTCTTGATGATTACATATCATGTGCTTATTCGCTATGACACATGTATTTCATTGCAGAGACATATTATCTCGCTTGACGGGCCCGTGGTGACTGCATCAGGGTTTAAAAATCAACTTGCTGTTGTAACCCATGCTTCTGATTGTCTTCCATCAAGTGATCAGGTCTGAAGTTTAATGAAATCCTAGTAATTTAAGAGTCTGCAGACTGGTCCTTAGCTAGTCCCAGTCTTGACTTTACATAATTTACGGACTGACAGCAATTTGATAAGATTGCTTGCAATCCGGAATCGCTTTCCTATTGCTAAATAAGTAGCTTAAATAGTTGCAGTTTTGGTTGAGGTCACTTAACCTTGAAGGAAAACTTCAATGGCTTATAGCTTGATCTTTCTTCATAATTTCTTTTCATCTTCTTTGCTGAAAAAGGCTTTCTGATATGATCTCTTGCCAAGTGATGCAGATGCTGGAGTTCAGAGTGTTTGACATATCTGATGGCACCCAGCCACTTAGAGGACGTCTTCCATTGTCTCCAGGGTCACTTCTGACGTGGCTTGGGTTTACTGAAGATGGTCAGTTAAGCTCATACGACTCTAAGGTATGCAATTTATACTCCCTCCTCACTAAAGTTATGTCTTTTTAGCATTAGTCCTGTTGTGTCTGAGTTTGCAAAGAAATTTTGTAGGGTGTCTTGAGGGTGTTCACAAGCCATTATGGTGGCAGTTGGTTTCCACTCTTCAGGTTTGAAAATACCGGTCTTCAGAAAGTAGATATTTTTTCGGTTGCTTGTTGACATTCCCTGTTATTGCTTCATAGCCAGAACTTATTAAAAAATGTACTCAATTGTATAGTGCTAGTAAAGAAAAGAAATCTGATGAAAACTATTGGGTGGTTGGACTCAATGCTACCAAGTTATTCTGTGTTGTTTGCAAGACTCCTGATCGGTTCCCACTGGTAAGATACCTTGCTAACATCAACTTATTCTGATAGAGATCTTTCTGTGTGTTTGGGTTAACTTCTTATCTGTTCAGGTGATGCCCAAACCAGTTCTCACTCTACTAGATCTTTCATTCCCTCTTGCATCATCTGATTTGGGAGCAGATGCCCTAGAGAATGAGTTTATCCTGAACAGTATGCATCTCTCACAGGTTTGTTCATCTTCCTTTCTCCAAAACATAACTTTTTCCTCCTTGCTTTAGTATATCAGACATAAGTTTTGATATCTTGCTCCCTCATTCTTGTTCATAAGGCTATTTTTGGAGAAATGAGAGCATTTTCATTGCCAGTAAACAGGATTTGCTTCTGGTTTCTTTCCTTTCAACATTTTGTATTGGTATTTTTCAGTAATCCAATAGTGGCTAATCTTGTTGCATTTTCTTGCAGATCCATAGAAAAATAGAAGAACTGGCAAGTGCTGGTAGGGATACTTCTACACTGGATGATGAGGCTTTTAATATAGAGGCAGCTCAAGATAGATGTATTCTAAGGCTGATTGCATCTTGTTGCAACGGTTAGTTTTTATTTCTCAATAAACTGCCATTTAATCTTTAATTTGGTCATTCTTTCTAAAATAAGAACATATTTTGAGCTCTATGTTTGCTTTGGTGAATGCTCCAGGTGATAAGCTGGTGAGGGCTACGGAACTTGTGAAGCTTTTATCATTAGAGAAATCACTCAAAGGGGCAATAAAGCTTGTGACTGCACTGAAGCTGCCCAACTTAGCCGAGCGATTTAACAATATATTGGAGGTGAACTTTCTATTCTGAATGTAGTTTTCAATGTCAGTCTTACATGAATTTTGAAATACTAATATTGCACCTTGCTGCACATCAGGAAAGACTTCTCACTGAATCCAAGGGGACTCCATGTACCAGTCTTTTGAACTCAGATGCTGGCAATTCCCTCATAGCTGATGTAGGAGTCAACAAGAGTTTGACTGATTCTAGAAGGGAAACATTAGAACTTGGGATTCAATTGAAGCCATTGCCTTTGACTAGAAGTAATGGAATGTCTGAACCTGGGATTACATTGTCATTACCAAAACTGTCTGCCCCCTTGTTCACCAAAAAAATAAAAACCAGTGAAAAGGAAAAAACTGATCAGGACCGAATAGCGAAACTTGAGAGTGGTACCAAGCTGGTGCATTCAGAGAAGGTTGATAATGGTGGAAATGTGAACAGTACAGAAGGGAAGATTGTAGGCCAAGTGCAGAAGTTGCACTCTCAGCATCCCCTGAATCCATTTTCTAAGACATCAAACAATGAAGAAATTATGAATAAAGAAGATATGAATCAACAAAACTTCCAGCGAGCCTCTAATCCATTTAAGAAGTCACCAAGGTGAGCCTGATACAATCAGTTGCTATCGAAAGTTACCAAATTGGAATTCTCAAACATGATCAAGTGCAGGTTGAAGTTGGAGGGGTTCATGCTAGATGACTAAGAATGGCCTAGGCTACGCTGTACTCAGTACCTGCAGAAAACATCTGCTACTAATTAGTCAGGTGTTACATACGGAACAATTGTATGGAATAGGAGTAGGTTTTTATTACCCTAACCATCCTGGTGGAGGAATTATGTCATTGATCTGTAAAGGAATGCATTGCTGGCTGAAGCAAGAATCGTATTGTTAACACTTGGATATATTATGTGAGCTCTATTTAATTTTATCCATATATTTATTTGAGTTTTATATAAACATGTGGATAAAATTTAATGAAACAGAGTAGAAATTAGTTTACGGAAAGGAATTGGTTTACGGAAACAGCGTATTTAAGTGGGAGTTGTCTACTTATCTCATCTTTTTGGTAGGTAACAAAATTTTTAATGTGGTCTTAACTTATTAATGTATTGTTTGATGAACTTTTTATTGTAGTGATGTTTTGCCTAAGCTTTTGGTCTCAAATGATGCCCCAACTTATCCTGCATCGTAAGAGACAAAAAGAAACTTGTGTTACAGTAGATAACAAAAAACCGTAATTCTTCATTGTTGCTTTATTTGTCTGCTTTGCTTTCTTAACACTTGTATTTTATGTAGATAACCTCATTGATTTTTAACCCTTTTTTTATAATTTATATGTTTATTTGCTTCTCATGCGGTAGTAAGTAATTCCATTAATTACCAACAACATATTTACCTGCAACCTATAAAATTGTACATATTTCATCAATATGAACGTATATGTGAAATGAATACTATAGTTCTCCCTTTTCTTGGTTGGTTAAGTAGTCACTCTTGGTGAATCCAAAATGAGATGCAAATTGTTTTCTACGAACTCCATGGCATGTATCCTCATAAATAAATAGGAGTTACATGAAATCAAAGTTACATTATCATGAAAATCAAATGTAACAAAGTAATTAAAGATACCCTTTATAGTGAAGTAAATTATTTTGATCAGCTTTTTTCTAAAAGCTTTTGCTACTTCCTGGAATGTGGATATCACCTCCCATGAATCTCTAGGCGCAAAAAGCCACAGCTAAGAAGGAAGTGATAAAGATGTTTGGTCAATATGAATTTCTTGAATTTTCTGACTTAAAAACAAGAATTAGTCTTACCTTTCTCATTGGGTTCTGATATATAAAGTGTGCTTCTATTTCTGAAAAGGTGATCACTGAAGGAAGCTTGCTTTCTGATATGAATTCAGATATTGTTAATTCATTATACTGAATCTATACAAAAATCAAGAAGATTTAGAGTTATTAAAGCTATAAATGAAGTGTCAATGGTGAATCCTTTAAAGCTTGAAATTACTATAGAAGAAACTAACCAAAGACAAAATGAGTATGATTTACACCTTTTTGTTAAGCATGAAATGCATGATCAATATAGGACGCTTGGTTTATGGATCAATATTGAAAAACTTTGCAACATTTGTATCAATAGTTTGATAGAAATCAACATCAAAGTGCAACTTAGAGCCCATAATTAGCTACTCACTCCCTAGATCTTGTAAATGTGGAAGCAATTATAATGATCACTAGACAATTAAGTTGTATAATGAGAAACTAAAACTTAAGCAAGTTCTTTAATCACCATGTACAATTAGCCTCCTCTACTCCTGTTATGTTTTGAACTATTGGGTGAATTCTCTGTTTCACCCAAATTGTAACAGATAAGAAAACAAATTTTTTTGGAGTTTTCATGTCCTTTGTCATACAAATAACCAACATATGCTTCTAGTGCACAACACACGTAAAATGTCATATATCATAATAACAAAGAGTATAAAAAAGCTACCATCAAGTCTTAAACACTAGAAACTAAAATGGACACATAGGTTATGAAATATGAGTTTAGAGAACAAAAGTGAAACATTTCTATCAGTTTATTCATCTCGTGTTCAAGGTTAATGATTTTTTCTGATGCTGTGTAAATGCATTTAATTTGATTCTTCATATTAGATAGTGTAATTACATATTTGAACATCATAGAACTCTAGCTTCATAAATTGATCTAAAAAAGGTCAAAATTATCAAACAAGATGTATGTTTCATGCCGTTTCCTCTAATGTATGATTGCTTGTTAGTTCACTCTAGTCATCTTTGTTCCATTCACATGCACACTATTCATTCTTAACCTTTTGCTTATTTACTTAATATTTCTAGGGCTCTAATGACTCAATATGGAAGCTTCAAATTATATTATGGTCGCAACTTCAAGTCAGCTCCTGAGTTGACTTATAAGGAAGGCTCATCATATTATTATGACAAAATTGACCTTGATTTTTTCAATCATAGACAAATTTGTGATTGAGAAACAAACTTGTTTATCAACAAATTGACAAAACTTGTTTTAGAGAACCATTTTTTAGATTTAATGAGCCTTTAAAACTTATTAGATCTAATGATACTTTCAATAGGTTAATAAACTTTTTGAAATTACCCATAATAATCAAGTTATATATTACATATAAGCTTGACATAACAAATTTGACTCCAAAAGTTTTAGCTATAATGGAACTTGCAGGATGTTCAACCTGAAGTCAATGCAGGGCCTCATAGGGATGTTAAGCTTGATGAAGATGTTGTACCCAGTGAGGAGATTCGGTGTTCTAGGATCGTTTAGCTTAATGAGAATATTGAGCATGATGTCAATATGGGGGATGTTTAGCCCAATGTTGATGTAGGGTTGATAAGGATTTTTAACTTGATGAAGATGTTATGCCTAATGAGAATATTTAACGTTATGGGAATGTTCAATCTGATGAGGATATTGAGCTTGATATTGATGTGTGGCTTAGCATAACACAGATGCTGATAATTTAGTTGGCGGAGTTTCTTCATTTAATGGGTTAATTCTATATGGCTACCAGCCAACGAAGATTAACTACATTGACTATGGGAGTTTCCTTGATAGTAATGAATATCCTAGTAGAGAGGAGTTTGGGGTCCTAATTAGAACGCTTAATAGAAGTGTTAAGCATTAATAAGTAACTAAACATTAGAATGAACACTAGGTATAAAATTTGGCAATGTAAAACAATTCAAAGATGTTATTATTAATTATTTAGTAGCTATAGGATTTAATATCAAACAAAAAAAAGAGTATAAGCAGATTATAATTGGAGACATTATTCAAATTGGAGTTGTGTGCAGCATGTGATAATAGTGATAAATGTTTTAAAATCAAGATATTCAAATCCAAGTATATATGTTTCATGATAAACAAGCGTAAGATGGTATCCACCAAGTTTTTGAATAGACACTTCAAAGACATAATTCTAGAGAAGCCTAGTATAACCACAACTAAGATGATAGAAGACTGTAGGGAGAAGTTGAATATATTTGTGAATTCACTATGTGTAGGGCTACCAATAGGTAGGGATGACAATCTTAGCCAAACCCAGCCCAGCCTGATTGATAAGGTGTCGTTAAGCCTTACAAATTAACCCTAAAAGCTAGCACAAGTAGTATGGGCAAGTAGGAATCGTTCCTACAGAGAACTTTAAAGTATGAATCGTAACTCAATTCAAACAAATCAATATGTTTAATAATCAAGCATAGTGGACAGAATTAAAGCAAGAGAATAATCTAACTAAATGCAATCTATACAAGTTATTTAAACTATATGAATGATAAACTAATGTCCTATATGTAAAACCAACGAAATCTAAACTCTATTTTAGCAAGTTTGGTTGCGGCAAATCATGAGAGAATAAGATCACAACTTTAACTTGGTTATTAGAGCTAATTTATGTGACCAAATTACTCATAAAAGCTATGAAAGAACAAAGAACACACACACGAATTTGGGTGGTTTTGGATCGAAAATTCAGGGAAAATTAACTAAGAAAACAACTAAATCTTAAAGTAAATTAATGCTAAAGGATTCGGCAGAATTCAAAATTTTAAAGATAAAAGAAGTCAACTTTAGCAAGTTTCCCAATTGCAAGAGAGGTCACTAATAAACACCTATTCAAGTCAATCATGGAACATAAAAGATAATCTACGAGTAGTTTGTGTGTGACAATGGGTCAACCAATTCGAATATCAAGTTTCTTAACTTCTAAGTAAACTAATCTTCAAACATAAATTCATGCATCATAACTTCTAATCAATATAATCTTATGCAAGAGCAATTCAAATATTGGCTAAAGATCTCGAATTTAAATCATGATAACTTTTATCTATAATTCAAACCAAATTTTATAATCAAACAATTCAGATTTGATAACTTCTATCTAAATCTAATAAGTTTTTGCTACTACCAATTAATTCGGCAACTTCTACCTCAAACAATCAACTTAGCATTCAAATCACATAAACAAGATCAAATTCATGACTTTAATCCAGCACACATGATTCGGCAATTAAGATCAAATTATAAACTCATAGTCATCTCACAATCTTACATAGAATAATTAAGCAAACGTTCTCATTAATCAAATTAGGGTTTAGAGGTTATTACCTCTTACAATTGGAAAAAGAAATCTAGCTAGAAAAATTCATAGTGTATTCGGCAAGATCAATAATAAGAAACCTAATTCTAAGAGAAAAAGATGAAGAGATGGAAGCTATAGGTCACGCTCTAGCACAAGAAGAAAGAGAACATAAACCCCTTTTAATGAGCTAATAAGACCCTATATGTAGATGTATAGGTCGGTATACACATCCTTGAAGGAGTTAAACTTGTAATCTTTGTCAAACTCGGATTTCACTATTCTGGTAGATTCTCAGGGGCAACTTCGACATTGTATAACTTTCAAATGGAAAATAATTTACAGTTCAAATTTTAGGTACAAATAGCCCAATGAGTTAAGTTTATGCACACAAAATTTCAGCCCAATCCAACCATTAGATCTTCATATATAAGCCCAGGATTGTCAAAAGGCCAGTCTGGAAATCCACGGCTCCTTGGAAAAGAAATCCAATCCGAATTCAACTTGATATCTAGTCCAATTTACATTGGTCTTGAGGAGGTGGAAGAGAGATCAGACTTCAAGGTGAATTTGGAAACTTCAAGGATGGTGGAGGAAGCTTGCACACATATGTACACATGAGTTGGTGGTGTAGGCTTTCATTTATGGCGTCCAAGGTGGAAAGGACGGTGATGTGGCATGGTGAGGTGGCTGACCACGTGGATGACATCATCATAGGACCAATGGAGGGTTGCCACGTCATCAAATCTTCTAGAATCTTCCAAAAGGTTGTTGACAAAGTTGTGTACTCGTTGACGAAACTCATTGCGTTTGACGAAATCCATTTTGCGCTGCCGATAGGAAATCCTTGTGGAACTAGGATTCCTAGTCAAAGTAGGATTCCTAATCCTAGTAGGATTATGATTACTTATTATCAATAATTTTTGTCACCGATTTTACTTTTCGTCACGAATCATCAAAATAGGAAAGCCTAGTCAGAGTAGGATTCCTGGTGCAATTAGGATTCCTAACCTTTGTAGGATTAGGATTTCTACAACTTCGATCATTCTTGCTCATTTCGACCTCCTCGTTCTAAATATGAACTCTATTTGCGCTAATTCTATCTTTTTTTAGTTCATATTCTTCTTTCATGTCCAAAAGTACCTATAGAGCACAAAGTAAGATAAGTTAATCATTTTGTGAAGAAAATGGGAACAAATACTAAGTGTTAAGGTACTAAAAAGATAAGAAAATATGAGTGTATCACCGATTTTGGCCCGACTGAGCCACGGGCTCAAGTCGGGGCTATCCCAGCCTGTGACCCGATCAGAATGTGCAAAGCAACATCATTTTGTCAAAATTTTTATTAAAAAAATAGTGTAGACATGTAACAGCCCAGACCACCTATCCATAGATATTGTCCGCTTTGGGCTACCCATCGGGCCAAGGCCCTCACAGTTTATTACGAGATCCCACATCGGTTGGAGAGGAGAACGAAGTATGCCTTATAAGAGTACGAATACCTCTTTCCTATAGACACATTTTTCGAGTGTAGCCGATAGGTAGCCCAAAGCGGATAATATCTGTGGGCGGGTGATTTGGGCTGTTACAAATGGTATCAGAGCTGGTTCCCAAATTGTTGTGCCAGCAAGGATGCTGGGCCCTAAGGGGGTGGATTGCGAGATCCCACATCAGTTGGAGAGGAGAACGAAGTACGTTTTATAAGTGTACGAATACCTCTTCCCCATAGACGCGTCTTCCCAAATGCAGGATGAGCAAAACTGTAGCACCCCACTCCCATAAGATACGTACCTGACATCTATGGGTGATATCTGAGTCTGTGCCCCGCTAGGGTGGCATACTAGAACTCTTTTTCACACTTTGAGATTTAAGCTCTGATTAGTGGCTCCTCTGGTCATAACTGCCATTATGTTTCATGCATTCATGAAATGCAATGCATCAATTACAATTACATATTCTCATTCACTCACATTCACATATCATCGGACCTTAGTCCAGTATTCAACATTAAAGTTGAGAATCACACTTTCATTCATATGCAAATGTACATTCAAAACATAGTTATCATCGGACTATGGTCAGACATTTAACAATCATATTATGTATACTTATTTCATCTTATTCACATACAAGTAGCACTTCAATATCCAAATCAAACATCACAATCATCGAACCTTCATTGTTCGGAATCAACAATCAGGACACATTCATTTGATCATTTAGTAGTCAATTAATATAAAAATTCAAACAAAACAAACATTGAAATGAGACCATCTAGGTTTACTCACAGTACACTTCAGATTAACATTAGCTTCCAAATTCTGGAAATGCCTGAATATAGACATTTAACCTGCATAACCCATTTATGCAAGACACATGTTGCACATACATTAATAATGGCATAATTATAAGCATTTATTCATGCACAACTGTGTATATGGACTATGCACAATGCATGCTCAATGAAAATTTCGGGTACTTTACCAACTTCATAACTTAATCACTCATCATTTCTTTAAATCACAACCTCCATCCTTTGGTAATTTGATATCAATAACTCATCCACTAGTTTTCCTACATAGACCCGTATATGACTAGTGAGGAGGAAAAATAGGGTCTTTAAATATATATATCACTATCAACTTTTTGCTTAAAACTCAATATATCCTGTTCATTCCTATTTCATTTCAGCTCAACAAATCACAACCAAATCAAAATCTATCATTTTTTTTCATAAACATCAAAACCAGAAACACTCACGCATTCTTTACGTTTTCTCACTTCTTCACCTTCATTTTTCTGCATTTTCAACTCTTTTGTATTAACTTCATTTTCTTTCTCTAACTATCATTTTAATCATTCTTTCTAATCTCCAGACATCACCATACACTTATCTCTCAACTCTAAATTCATTTTTAATCATCTTTAAAACACTCCAAAACTTACGTATATATATATATATATGAACAGTAAAAACATCAACATGAACAGAGCATTCACATATCCATTTCTCCAAAATTTTCTGCTCTCATCACATACACATTTTCATTGATCTTTTAACTCCAAAAACTAGTTTAACACTATCTCATAACATTTCGGTCATCAAATCCAAAGAAAATCAACATGTAAGGCATACTCAAAAACTCCTCATTCATTTTCCAGCAAATATAAATATCACTGTTCTTAACTAGTTAACAGTGAGTTAACGATGCATGCTTCATTTCATACAAAAATACATAATCATAACAAGCTTACTTGTTTGAAGCTCTAACAATTGTAAAAATCACGTAACCCTAATCCCTCATACAACCACATACATTAACTTGAAAGTTAACAGGGGGTTCAGTTTTTCTTAGGATAGAAGAAAGAAATAACAAAGAGGAAGTGGTAGAGGGTAAAAGAAAACAAGATTTTTCTCTGTTGGAGATTTGATAAAAAAAACTCTGTGTTGAAGATAAGCTGGAGAAAGAAACTTTGAGAGAGATAAAGACAAGTACCATAACTTGTCTTTCAAGGTTAATAAAGTTTAACTTTAGAGCTTGGACACCTATCCATTTCTTAACCACTTATCCACTTCCCTTTATTAAAACTCACTTAAGTATACTTTATACTTAAGTTTATGACTTAATAAAACCACTGAAATCGCAAGTTATAACCCATTAAATCACTTCCATATTTTTCCATAAAAACATCATTTCGGGTTAACTTTGCATGTTCTTTTTTACCTCGATATTGAAATCATTTTGCAACACTTTCTTCTAGAAACATGTTTCCCTATGTCTTATGTTTCCATTGACACCAAAATCATCCAATTTGGTTTAGTGTTTTGAAAGATATACTTCAAACACTTTCAGACTGCTCTTGTCCAAAACAGTATACTATGCACATCTTCCATCCAGAATTTAAACATCTTAGAGACTAATTTAAAATTCGACTTCTTCAGATTATTTGTAGCCCTATGACTTTAGTTTACTCCAAATTAAAATTCATCTCATTTTAAATCCTAAAAATCCATATATAATTAAAATACCAAAGTATGTTCAATAAAATAACATCAGTTCACTATTCCAACCAATTCCCTCACTTTTGTTAAATCAATGTTTTTCAAATCAATTCGGAATGCTACCAATTTTTGTGGAGAGGTAGAAGAATGTCTTATAAATCCAATGGTTCAAGAATCAAGTCATTTGGATGTCTAGAGAGGAATCTATGATCGAAAGAAGCAAGACTGTTCAGTAAAAAGGAAAAACTCAAATGCACGATCGTGCTTAAGCACAAAAGTGCAAACTGTTGTTTTTCACCAAAGCACGATGGTGCAAATCCATTTAACTCAAAAAGCCTCATTTTCGCTATTCCTCAAAGTCACCATCATGCTTTTGCACGACAGTGCAAATTGGCTAACTCCAAAAGTCACCATCGTGCTTATGCATCACGGTGCATTTCTATTTTGAATCTTAAAAGTCACCGTCGTGCATATTCTCTCCTTCTTCTTCCTCGAGTCTTCATTTTTTTTCTTTTCCAACTTAAATTCCTCTAGCTTATTGATAATGCATTTCATTACTCCATTCACTTTTTAAACAAAGCATAATCAAACATATACTCTAAGGCTTAAAAATCCGAAACACATATTTTCTACCTCTCTCTACTGTATTTTTTCCCATTTCTTTATTTTCATTTTCTGTATCTTCCCACTGATCTTTCCATTCCTAATTCATATATTCAGTCTTTCTATACCCATGACAACCTCTAAACATATCAAATGCAAACTTATATAATAATTGGTCAAAACCGAAAACTTCTTGTAAGCTTTCTCTCACTACTATGTTTTCATCACTATTATTTTCAACCTCAATTATATCCTACACTTTCCATTGTAATGCTTTTCCCGTATCGCAGTATCACTAAAAACTTTTCCTTAGCTCTAAACTCATTTAACGTCACTTCTAAACATGTATGTAGTGCACGGCAAAGTAATAAAGCAGCGTAATTGTCAATATTTTCTGCAATTTGCTAATTCACCAATCTTTCATCTAGTTCCTTCCTCAAGTTTAGTCACCGAAACTCTATTGCCATACTTCTCATACAGTGGACAGTCCTCGACATTAAGCCTCCAAAGTCACAGTCGTGCTTATGCATGACGGTGCATTTTCATTATAAATCCAAAAGTAGCACGACGATGCATTTCCACTTTGACTTAGCATGATGGTGCCTTTCTTCTTTTTCATTTTCACTGAATCTCATACTTCAAGCGTCCATAACTTTTGATCTAGAATTCCAAAAATTGGAAACTTTATATTAATGGAAAGCTAAAAGAAAGATGTACAACTTTCATGAACACAATTTTGTCAAAATCAGCTTAGATCAATACAGTTTAATCCAGGAAGTTTCACAGTAGTGCTAACCTTTCTAGCTTCTCTTCTTCATTCCACTCACATAGATTTTTATCAATCACTATCCAGAATCCATTTAATTCAGTTGTAGACCATTCTAAATTCTTAATCCACTATCTAAAATTATTTAACATCGAATCCACTAATTTTCAACTTATCCCATTACAATTCAATTATACCCAGAATGCCAATGAATGCATGTACAATTACTTTCATGTGTGCAAAAATTCAAATCCACATGTATGTATGCTAACATTTTGTTGAGCATGAAATGAAAAATTTTCTAACTCTCACACTGCTATTTTCTTTATTTCAGAAATATTGGGTTATAACCCTTAGTATAGGGACGGGATATTATAAAAACTATGAGGGCATTGGCCCGATGGGGAGCCCAAAGCTGACAATATCTTTGGGCGGAAACGAAGTATGTCTTATAAGGGTACGAATATCTCTTCCCTATAGATGCATTTTTTGGAATGCGGGAAGAGCAAAATCGTGAGGGCCTTGGCCCGATAGGTAGCCCAAAGCGGAAAATATCTGTGAGTGGGTAGTATGGGCTATTACAACAGTTCCCGAACTATTGTGTCAACGAGGACGCTGGGCCCTAAGGGGGTGGATTGCGAGATCCCACATCGATTAGAGAGGAGAACGAAGTACGCCTTATAAGGTTACGAATACCTCTTCCCTATAGACGCGTTTTCTCAAGTGCGGGAAGAGTAAAACCGTGAGGACCTTGGCCCAATAGGCAGCCCAAAACGGACAATATCTGTGAGCGAGTAGTCTGGGTTGTTACAAGACGGGCTGAGCCAGGCTGGGCGCGATTGCCATCCTTACTAATATGTAGTATATGTAGTTAAGGAAGGAGAGAGCATTAAACTATCTTTATGAATATTCCATACTTCAGTGTTACATCAATAACTTGAAACTAGGTAATTCAGATTCAAATGTAGAATTTCAATTATCAAGGAATTATAATGCCTTATTGTTGTAATTTAAAAGGTTATATATTTGTTTTATAGTAATGAAAGGTGGTTGGAAATACTTAAGGCTCATACTTAGGATGAATGGTTACTTTTTGAAGAATGAATTCCAAAGGCAATTAATCAGTGTAGTTGGTAGGGGTGGAGATGGAGTATTCATCCTATAGCATTGGTTATTATGGAAGTTCAAAATATTGATTCATGAAGTTAGTTCATATCATTATTATTAGTCGGTTTAGATTCAGATCATAAAGATGGAGTTACTATAATATCTGGCATGCAAAAGGTACATACATTTGTTATATTGTTAGATGTTTCTCGTGCATTTAATATGCATGCTTCATTATGTATATATGGATTAATAAGAATTGTTGAGATTATACTACTTATTGCATGTCATAAAATGTGTGCCAAATATATTTATCATAATTGGCATGCATATTGGAGTGGAAAAGACTTAAGGCCATAATCTCAACAATTCTAGGCATGTGCATGTTCAATATATGTTAAAGATTTCAATGTCAATTAAAAAGGCTTGAAAAAATTAGGCCTAGATGTACTTTTACTTTGCTTGAATATCTAAAGGAGGTTTGGACTAGATCATATCATTCATTCAAGTCAAAGTGTTAAATTGTTAATAATAATATGAATGAGACTTTTAATTGATGGATACCATCATCAAAGGACAGACCAATGATTAGTATATTAGAGATCATTAGGACAATAATTATGAAGAGACATGCTAAAAGGAGGGGATATAAATGAAATCAGATTTGGCATTTGCAGCGGCCAAAAGGTTGAAAAATATAAGAAGGCAATGCAATAGAGGATTGCGTGGAATAAGGATGAAGCATATGAGGTGAATAAAGAAGATGAGAAGTATATTGTTAGAGTAGGAATAGCTAGGTCTTGTAGTTGTAGAGCATGAGACCTATATGGTTATCCTTGCGAACATGATATCAATGTGATTAATCACCCTAAAAAAAGATTTGAGGCATTTGTCAATGACTACTATAAGAAGAACATCTTTCAAAAGGTATATGGTCAAATGTTGCAGCCTATTCAAGGGTTAAAATTTTGGCTAGAAAATAATTATGAGCAGATTCATCCATTAGTTAAGAGGGTTATGCCTTAGTGTAAGCAAACTATCATAAATGGGTCGAGCGTAAAAATGTAAGAAATTTGAAACCTCTAGACACAACAACAGAAGGTGTAATATAATAAGACTTACCAATGTAAGTAATTACTAGTTTGTCATTATGTTTTTTTTTTAGTTTTCAATGTTAACATTATGTATATATAGAGTTCAGTAACTATAATAAAAGGGTCGACATTTAGAAAAGGATTAGCAAGACCAACATTAATAAAGACATATGTACAAGCAAACTTGCATTGAAAACAACATGTCAATTAATAAAAAATGTATGTCTACTCAACAAAGCATAAATGCAAGTTTAATAAGTAATTAATTACTTATATTTGTTGTCACTATTAAAAGGGTCAACATATGAATAATCAACATGACATCCATAAGTTGTTTCACAGGTTGCTAATCTGACAACAATGACTAAATAAAAATTTGGACATAAAGATCTAAGATCCTTCAAGCTGTCTTTTAAACGAAGAGGCCTTAAGTTCAAAGGTAAATCTAGCATCACTTGAAGACAATTACAAGCTATAATAAGTAAGAGAAGAGCAAAAATTGAAAGTAGTAAAACTTGACCTCTAAACATGTTTATTTTATACTTTATGTTTCATTTGTTTTGGCAATCGATGCTCACATTGAATTCATGCAATTTCCATGTATTATGAAAATTTAATCTCTTTTCTGGTGATTTTAGTGATGAAAATGAATTCATTTGTGTGGTTATAAATATGTCTAAACTGTCCTACTCCATTTTAAATGATTTATGACATTACTAAGTGATTGAAATCTTTAAAGCTTGGTACTTATTGACTATTAATTTTTGTGTTTTGAAATATAAAATATAATTAACTTAATGGTGATTGGACATAATTGTGCCTAGGATGTTAATAAGAATAATTGTTGCATAATGTCAATTTACAAAGTGCTATATTGTGAATGATGTATTTTCCTAAAACGTCCTCATCAATTGCCCTTAACTCCTATTAAAGGATATTCCAATTACAAACTTTAAGGATAAGATATTAAAACTCGTAAATAAATTAGAGCAATGTAATGGCAACTTCTAGATATTGGATATTAGAACTTATAAAAAAATATGTTAAGAAGTTAAATAACTTCAACCTTTAGTTCAATTGTTTTAGTCTCATATGTCTATTCTTTCTTTTTCCAAGAAAATTAAAAATTAAAATTTTCTCTACAAATATTTAAATATATGCGGATTGAACTAAATCTATTTTCCAACCAAATAAAATGTAAATAATGAAACCAAAATTTAAATAAATCTACACTTACTTTTACTTCAATTAATTAGTTCATCTTAATGAATGAATAATTTCATACAATAATATCCATAATAGTCAATCCTTTTACTTCAATTAAGTTCATCTTAATGAATGAATAATTTCACACAATTACATCCATAATAGTCAACTTGATAATAATACACGAATATACGGAGATCGAACTAAATTTGTTTTTCAACCATATAAAAGAAGAAAAATTAAACTATGGTTGAAATAAAGCTTACAATTACATTGAATAACATCAACATCAACCTCAACCTCAACCTCAACCTCAACCTCAATTTTTTCTTCTATTTAATTAACATTTCAATATGTTGCTTCAAAATTTTAATTTGCTCATCAAGTTCCTTTTTTTTTTAATCTACACTGCTCCTTGATTCAACTTCTCTTTTTTTTTCTAGTACATATATATCTTTCCTTAACTTTTGAATAACATAGACATTTTTTTAGGAAATTACTCTTCATATCATTAGAAAATTTTATAATTACAAACTGGGTAATTAAATCACCCCAAAAATCTTCTCCTAAGATTATTATTGCTGTGTAAAGTCATTAAAGAAACTTTTAGCCTATATATACTAATCACTTTTGGCCTCTCATTTTGGGTAGAACTACTAGACTCTACAAATTCTATTAGCAAAATTGTGTAAATTTTTGTCAGAGCATCAATTTAAATCAACTTTATACATTAGAAAACACTACCATTATTGAAATAAACTTTATATCATTATTGAAACCGATTATACGTGATGAAAATGCAATACAGGAAACACAATCAAAATCTATACGCCGACACCTGAAGTTAAACATGTATAAACATCTTTGATATAGAAATTAAACCTTCCCAATTGAAAAGAAGAGGAAGCCATACTAAAGGAGGAGAGGGGTGGTGATGTTTATTCCAATTCCCTTGTGTTTAGGACTTAAGCTTGTAACTTACTCATAGAAGGTCTAAAATTTCACGAATCTGCTCAATTTAAGACTTTTTTAGACAAAAATTAAGGCATGTTTTACACAAGCCGTTACATGCAAGTCAGTTAGTCTTTAGCAACGGGTCAATTAGTCTTTGGCCAGGGGTTTGTTGTTAGGGGTTTGTTGTTCGTATTATCTTGTTATCGACTTCTTGCAACTTTATTCAAGTCAAAGTGTCAATATTTTATATAGCTAAAATTCATTTCTTCTTTCATAATCTAACACAAGTTTAATATGAGCAAGTTACAGTTTAAGTCTCAAATCAAACTCAAAAAGGTTAACTCCGATTATTTATGTAGAATAAAAATATATACGAGAGATGCAATTTTATAATAGGGGCAATTAGGTAAATTTTTAATGTTTCCTTACCTGAAATATCCACTCTTTTCACCGCAAATTGCAAGGTATTATCGCATTTGGGGGAAAAAAAAAGGAAAAAAGAATATAATTAGGCTTTTCACACCTGCTGTTGACAATGGCGAATGTCTCTTACCTTCACCGTCACCTTAGCCAACGCGACGTCGTCGTCGAGTCAGATCACCGCGGCCACCGCCACCTAGAGCCTTACTTTCCTAAAATATCTGCTTCTTCGTCCTCCTCCGCGATCACCGCTCGCTCACCGACGGCCTCTCTCTCCTGTTATCGACAATCCCAACCCTCGAATTTCAACTTTGGGCCAATCGACGACGACGAAGATCCTGTTTCGGATCCTGACTCCGTGGTTCTTAATGAACCGGATCTTCTAGAACGCGAGAACCAGGTCAGTTTCGTGATGGATCTGTTTCAACAGCGTGTTGAGCAATCTCACGTGGCTGGCTCCGATTCGATGCACGAATTTGGTTCTCATTTTGGCTCCGATTCGACTAATGAATTGGGTTTTGGTGTGATTGAGGATAGTTGTGAACCGGGAATGGATGATTTGGAGCTCGACATGGAGTTAGGGTTTGGTTTAGATTGTCAGGAGAATTGTGGGTTCCAAAGTATAGAGCATGAAATTAACGATGATGATTACGGTGATGATGATTTTTTTGTTGAGAGAAGGGTTGCTGCTCTTGAATCTTGTGAGGCCGAGTCTACTGTTAGCGTTCGTGCGAGTGGGGTTGGGGTTGTTGGATTTGATTCCAATTCTGATTCGGAGCAGAATGAAAATTCTTTGAGTATGGACTTTCATTCAGGGGATGAGTATGGGTCGGATCATTTCAATGTCGCAGATGGCAATTATTATAATGATGATAATGATGAAGATGATGACGATGTGAGTGTTACTATTCCTTTGCATTGGGATTCACTTCAATTGGATGACCGACGGGAAAACAATGAGGATTTTGAGTGGGAGGAAGTTGATGGTCGTGTTGATGAGAGAGAGGTGCTAAGCGTGTTTGTTGATGATGAGGAAGCATCAGTATCATTCTCCATTTCACCTATTATTTCTCCTGAGGATTTGGTGAGTGTAGAGAGGAGTGGAGGATTGGGCAACTTGGAGTGGCAGGTTTTGTTGAACACAAACAATCTGGAATCGAATGCAGATGAGGAGCTGGACCGAAATGTTGAGCCTTATTTTGGTGATCATGATGACTATATTTACACTGCAGAATACGAGATGCTGTTTGGACAGTTTGCAGAGAATGAAATCGCATTGATGGGTAGACCTCCGGCTGCAAAATCTGTTGTTGAAACACTTCTGTCGGTAGTTATGACAAAAGAGGATGTAGACAGTAATAATGCTCTTTGTGCTGTTTGTAAGGATGATATTAACATTGGAGAAAGTGCGAAGCAGTTGCCATGCTCACATCGGTATCATGGGGAGTGCATTGTGCCATGGCTGGGAATCAGGAATACTTGCCCTGTTTGTCGCTATGAGTTGCCCACAGATGATGCCGATTATGAAAGGAAAAAAGCAGCACAAAGACGTGTAACTAGTGGTGGTTGACTTGACAGTAGCTCTTTTGTTAAGGTTGATTTTTGAAGTTTGTCCAAGCTTTAGATTCTTAAAAATGTTGATATTGTTGTTGGATGAGTTGGTTGTTTGTGTCAAGATAATAGGGTGCTTATTAATTTTCCCTCCTTAAATGACATTCTGCCACTGCATTGTATGCTTGAGAATGATTTTTTTCCCGAATAATATTTGATGATTTGCATTGTTTTCTATATAGTTTCTGCTGTAATCTTAACTGTCATAATGTTTGTAGTATTAGTCCCTGTTGTTGTTGTTGTTGGCGGGCATGTTGTTGCAGGACCAGAGAAGATATGATATTTGAATGACTTTATTTGCTCTAATATCTGAAATTACATTCAAGACTGCCATTTGAGTTTGCCTTGCAATTATTAAAGCTGTCTCATAGTCTAATATTTAATGTGCCAAAACAATATAGGGACAAAGTCAAGTAGTTCGGACGACTTGACCATTTTTTCTTATGATAGAATACTGAAATCCAGCTGAGCTACGACTTAAAGTGAGTTGTATGAACTTAGATTTTTCATTATAGTTACTAACATTCGGGACACAAGTAACTAGGTTTATAGAGATGGGGTTGGGTGTGGTGGCTGTTGAAGTTTCACATCTGAATCCTTGTGACATTTAGACCTAGTGGGGAGGAAGAATGCATAATTTCGGCCTCTACTTTTCTCTCATTCAGATTATTTCTCTGCGGTAATTTCTGGCTGTGGGACACCATGGTTTACAGGCTCTTTGGGTTGCTTTCTCAATTGTGTGCATATAGACGGGGCTTTCAAAATCAGGCTTTTAGTCTTACGAGGGAGGGCATACTCGACATAATGTGAATAGCCTCTCAAGCAATGATCTCTTCTTATTTTTTATAATAAAGGCATTTTTGTCATGTGCTTGTCAAAAGGAAAGATATGAGATACAACCGCTGCAGGTCGGAATCCAACCGGAACCTATGTTGTATATATGCGGTGTTGTGGATGAAATAAGGTTGAGTGTTAGTTTTCAGTTTTAGAGGTGAAAAAGAATTCAGTACAACTTTGTGTGTCACCAAACACTCACCAAAGGAGGGAGTTACTAGAGAAAGAAAATGATGTCACCCAATAGAGGTCTAAGAATATTGACTGAATCACGAAGAAATGTGAGAGAGTTAACTGATTAAGATTAAGAAAGTAGGTTAAGATGGAGAAGTTGAGAGACAATGGAAAAAAGGTGTAATGGATCTTAGTGGTTTCAAAGAAAATGAAAGAAGGTTTTAAGGGTAGAAGGGAAAAAGATGAGAGGGGGAACAAGTCTATTCAAAAAATAATTATATTCGTAGATTACTGCATATACCAATAGAAGCACAATGATCATACGTTTAGAATGCGTTGTATCTCCCGTAATAGGTCTCATTCTTCTCCCATTTCTTATGAATGGATGACCATTTATGGTTATTATCTTGACATCAAAGAAGAGTTTGACCTAATGATTTATTTCTAGCTTAATTTATCCTTCCCTTATAACCAAATAATTTTATTTGTAAATCCTACATAATTGTTTCTATCACCTAGTTTCTTCCCAATGAGTTATAGTTTTAATAAGAATGCTAGCTCTTATTGTTCATATGATATAATATGAACATACCACACCAATTTGTTATATATAGATGATGAGATTATGTTAAAACAAAGCCAATTCAAACAGACTTATTGGAAGGTTCCATAGGCGTGCATCTAGTAGGAATTGAACCTATAAATTCGCCAATTATGAGTAGCGTGCTTTAACTATTCAGCTATCGATGCTTAACAGGGATCCTTGTACACAACCACCTATTTTCAAGTTTATTAATCAATATCTCTATCCAATTAAATTTCTTAAGCATGCATTATGTTATGTAAATTTTTATGAAAAAATTGACCCTAACATTAAAAGATTTTATATAAGATTATCTCTAATACCCAATAAAATTCCAAATATTTAAGTCATGGCCAACTTACATGTAGGTTCTCTTAAATCGTCTATACATAAATTAATATCATATCTAATCACTAACATAAAATTTATAAATTAAGAATATTGAAAGATATTTCGACATAAATCTTACTTCATAAATAATATTGAATCATTCCTTACAAGGATAAAAATATAAAATATTCATCCATAAATCATGTTTTCACTAATAAATAAAAGATATAAAAGTAAAAATAATTCTACATGAAATCTTCTTATTCCAATCAATTTAAATCCTAAAATGTGCATCTAAGGGTTTATCTTGAGAAAGAAAAAATTGAAGGTATAGAAACAAGTTCATGTTTAGATCATGTTTAGTCACGTGACAAATTCTCAACGAATCAAAATAAATCAATAGCATACATAGGTAAAATATGGGTATATATTTGACCCATGTTATGAGTTTTACCTTTGAAATCATACCAAAATTGCTCCAATATGACTCAAATGTGGACAAAGTCATTTATTTTTCATTGAGGAATTAAAGAGATACTTAAAAACACAATAAAATCCATATTGAGTACAAACCTTAAAAAATATAGGGGTTCAAACGAAAATTATCTAAAAATTAAGATAAAAATGTAATCTAATTATCATTTATCAAATTCTCCCACACTTAAGCATTTATTTGTCCTTAAATAAATCAATTTTATCACTCTTAACTTAAATAGGTGGCAACTCGAGGAATGATTTTAACAAATCAATTAGATCAATTAAAACTCTCAGTTATTCATTCAATTGCAAAATTCATCAATTTACTAGGTATTTAGCTATTTGTATCAAGTAATAAATTAATTTAACTCCACAATCCTTCAAACTTCAACTCATTCCATAAAATTCAACTTAATATATAAAGTGAGCATACATGATAAAGATAAGTAAACTTTCAAATATTTTCATAACCCTTTTTCAAAGAATCAAATATTTTCATAACCCTTTTTCAAAGAAAAACAAAACACGAACTTTAAAATAACATATGAGCATTTAAAGGCTTATTTGAATAGTCATCTAACCTTTTGGTATGAAAGTAAACACTTTGTCATGAGTACTCCTAGATATTAAATTAGGTTGCTGTTCCAAATAATTATGGACACTATTCTTTCACTTCAGTTTTTTTACTTAATTTGAAGTCAGTAATGTATTTATTTAATGCTCACTTATTTACATATTTGTTTTCAAGGAGATGATTAAAATTCTTAAAAAGAATTGACTTTTAACTTAATTGTATGTCCAAAATATATAGAAAGTATTAAAGTGAAAATCAAGTATCCATTTTTAAAATTAATGAAGCAAATTAAAATGAGCTTGATTATCAATACTCTTGACTATTTATCTAAACAAATCAAATCACTTATAACAACTAAACTTATAATGAATCATCTTTATCAATATTATTTAAAAGTTAAAAATATTTCTAGAATTATTCCTTATTAAAGGTAATTATAACAAAAGTAATAAGTCTCCCCTAAACTTAAGTTGCACATCATCCTTGAAATACACTACATAGAAAAACAATAAAAAACTAGAAAATATGGGGTACTTTTTTTGTATCATAAAAGAATGCCAACCTTATCCAATGCCATCAATAATCCTTAATATTTATTATGTCACTAGTACTTCTAAGCTATTGGCTTTCTCTCTAAAGACATATAAGGATGTTATATCTAACACATGAAAAAATGCAGATTTGTGTTGGATACTCTATTGCCTATATATTCTGTAAAACTTAGCTAAATCTCATCCTAAGTAAGATATTCTCGATCTAATAATGAAAGAACAACAAAATGTGTTTGAGTATATTACTTAAAAACTAATTTTAACTTAAAACACATGCAACAAAACTAACATCAACTAAAAAAAATATAATACTAATAGTAAAGATCCTAAAATCTATCAAATTGAAACACGTAAATCATTAGTTTGCCTCCCAATAATCACTTCTTTATAGATTTTAACTGGACTTCTTGTTCAAGCTCTTCATTTTGGTGTCTCCTTAAATGAAGGCTTAATTACATTCTTCTTAGGTCTCTTAATCTCCTCAAAGATTCCTCTTTATAATCATAGGCTTATTAGCTTCCAAATATGGCATATGCTCTATTAGAATAAGGTTATCCATGTTACCTTCTTCTCCTTTTATGATAAAAGTTTAAAATGGATATTTTGTGATTATTCCTAAATAACATGTGAAACTTCAGTATCAATCAGATCTATATAGAGAAATAAGTATCATATTTGACAAGTGGATGCCTAAGGGTTTTGGATATCTTAAAAACTACTTCCTCTTCCTCTACCTTTAGGATTAATTTCCCATCATACACATTAATCATAAATTTAGAAGTAGGTAGGGAAGGTTGTCGTAAGATCAAGGAAACTTCTATTGTATCCTCCATATCGAAGTCACAAAATCGATAGGAAAGATGAATTCGTCAACCTTAACTAAAGTATGTTCTATAATGGACTTAGGATACTTAATTGACCTATCTACTAATTGAATGCTCATCCTAGTTGGTTTAGGTCCATCTATTCCTAATCTCTAAAACATGTCAATTGCATCAAAGTAACACCATATCCTAAATTCTCTAATGTCCTTTCAATTAAAAAAACTATCCATATTATAAGGAATAGTAAAACTCTATGAATCTTTGATTTTCTAGGCTCGCTTATTTTATAGTATTGCAGTGTACTCCTCACTCAAAGGAACTATTCAAAACTCCACGAGCCTCTTCTTATTAAAAGGAGATCCTTTATGTAATACCAGACTTTCTGAGCCCTTTGGTGATTGTTCTATATTTGGAGATACTACTGTATATTGATATATACATGGTTGTATATGAGTTCAAAGATGAATTTGAATCATTTTGGTGCTTGTGCCAATGATTTATAATGTTATATGCCCTTACATGAACTTAGAGTTCATCGGTTTGTGAATTCTTGGAGATTTCCGGCATATAAGCTTTTAAGTGTGAAAAACCGAGTCCATTGGATGGATATAACCATGGTGGTTAAATTAAATATGTTCTAATGCCTTAGAGGTGATTATACATGATTTATAAACTTATAGGACACTTAGAAAACTTAATTGGAAAAGTTGATATATATAGGGGCTTATTTGCAAAATTGTTAAAAGTTAAAGAACTTAATTGTAATTTTTCAATTTTTAGAGGACCAATTTATAATTTTATAAAGTTAAGGGGCTTAATTATAATTCTCAAAAGTCCGAGGACCAAAATAAAAATAAAATTTTTGGTGATTCCTAAATTTTGGGTTTAATTGCAAATTTAGGAAAAGTTTGGAGGGTAAAATGGTAATTTCACATAACCTAAGGGCAAAAAGGTAATTTCATCATATTTTGATCAAAGAAGAGTCAAAATTCTAGACCGTTCTTATGTATGGATGTGCACCCCCCCCCCCGGCCCATTTAAGACTTAAAACATCTTGTTTTAATTAAAAGAGGGGAGAAAAAGAAGGAAGAATAAAAAGTTTTGGCCATCACCGAAAATTTTACCATCTTTTTTATTCTTCAACCTCAATTAAGGTGTTCTAGGCTAATTTGGGGTCAAGGAACTCAAATCTATAATTAGAATTGAGAAATTCTCAAAGGATTTGAAGATATCACCAAAGGAAAGTTCAGGTAAATTTTGTCTCATCTCTCTCTACATTAGGATTTTGAGTTTGGTGTTAAGATATGTTGTTCTCTATGCTTGATTATGCATGAAATATGGATTAGATCAATGAAATGTGTCAAGGAGAGGGTTCTTTAAGTCAAAATTGAAATTGTCCCCTTTAGGTGAAAGTTTGTGAATTTTTGAATAACTTTTGAAATTGATGGTCCAAATGAATCCTATGGTGCTAATTATACATGTATGATGTGGATTGATGATGAAAAATGAAGAAGATGTGTGTTGGTTAAGTTTAGTTCAAAATGATGGAGAAGAGGTGGATTAATGTAATGAGTTGTACAATTGATAAAATGAAGCTTAAATGAAGGAAATTGGTTGGAATGGAGTGGTGGAATGTGTCATTGATTGGAAGTGTTATTATATGACATGATAGGAGCAAGAATTATTAAGATAAAGTCTTGAAAATGTGACTTGAAAATCATGCACATTAGGTATTTGTTAAAATGTCTAAGTGAACTTGATTTAGGATTTAAGGCTTTATAATGGTATGCATTGGAAGACACTTTTATGTTTACTTAGAGTGAACTTTAATTATTGCTTAGATTGACAAGTAAAGCCTAATATGCTTGGATAAAGATGGGCTTAATTATGTTTGAAAATAAGTAAGTATGGGATTAAAGGCACTAAAATGCATTAGAAAATGCAAAAGAAAGTTAATGTGACTAGTAAGAAAGTAAACCTGTGAGAAGTTTGTTAAGTCAAAATGATTTCATGATTAATAATTTTGATGAAAATCAAATAATAATAATTTTAGAAAGTGATGAACCGTTTTGGTAAGACAGAAGAAAGTAAGACGAAGCGGAAGTGAAAATAAGATGAAAGAAAGTAAGACGAAGCAGAAGCAAAAGTAAGACGAAGCGGAAGCGAAAGTAAGACAAAGTGGAAGTGAAAATAAGAAGAAAGAAAGTAAGATGAAGTAGAAGCAAAAGTAAGACGAAGCGGAAGCGAAAATATGATGAAAGAAAGTAAGACGAAGCAGAAGCAAAAGTAAGACGAAGCGGAAACGAAAGTAAGAAGAAAGAAAGTAAGACCAAGCAGAAGCAACAGTAAGACGAAGCGAAAGCGAAAGTAAGATGAAGCGGAAGCGAAAGTAAGACGAAAGAAAGTAAGACGAAGCAGAAGCAAAAGTAAGATGAGACGGAAGCAATACGAAGACGAAGATCCGATACTACGTCGGACAGTTAATTAGTTTAAGTTAGTTACAGAACTCAACTAAATAACTGTTTCTTCAAAGATCAAGAAACAAACAGTTGAAGACGAAGGCTATAAATACGAGTCAGAGTCGAAGACTGAAAAAGTTAGTGATTTTAAGGTTTACGAAAAAGCTTAGCGATTTGAGATAGTGATCTTAAGTATTCATTGTGCGAAACACTAGAGCTATCATTTTCTGTAACAAAGCTCGCAATATC
>JAOQMR010000007.1:11807612-11824649 GCA_027563865.1 Erythroxylum pelleterianum
AATAATGATAATAACATACCTTTCCCGAAGCTTTAAATTGTAACGAACAAAAACCAAGTCATTCAACCTCTTATGCTTCAATCTATTCCTTTTCTTTGAGTGGATAAATTCAAATGTGCTCCAGTTTCGTTCACAGCCTGTTGTACTCACACATTGACTTAAAATCTGAATTGCAAACCTTTTCAATTCTGGAATACCATTTTCGAATTGATCCCACCAAGAAACTGTAAGTTATAAGATTAAAAAATAGTGTTATAAACAAAATAAAGTGATAATTAACTTTCAACAAATCAGAAAAAGGAAATAACTAATACCTGGAGAAAGTTTTCCTCTTTGTTGAATAGCAATTGGCATTTCAAAATCCCCATAAGACAACTTGTAAAGCTCCATTTGTGAGCTTAAAAGATCTTGCATCGCGTCAATGTTAACAATTGTTATAATAGTTAAAAGCATTCTTTTATTAACTTCAGCTTACTTAGTAAGATTTAGTTTAAAATAGACACTAGAATTCAAAAATGCCTAGCTGTAAACAATGGAGAAGAGAGTTGTCTTTCCCTTCTCTCATTAATGATTGAAAGATATGGTGTGTATAAAGAAGGCCTATGTTTCAGATTGGCCTTGATTGCTTTCGTTGCTCTCTTCATGGCATAAAATATATAACCTATTATTGGCTTTTCTTCACTATCAACCAAGCGAAGCACCCTCACCAAAGGCTCACAAACTCGGATAACAAATTGACATTGAGACCAAAATTCTCTATCTTTCAGTATAATATTACAAACCTCCGCTCTAGCATTAGACCTAGCATGCTGATATGCAATCCACTTATCACTTGTAAACATTTGTCTTAACTCTTTCTTCATCTAAACAAAAAACTGAAGTGATAAGAAATTTGTAGCAAATCTTGTCACAACAGGACGACACAAATTTCTGTCATTGGTAAATTCCTTTCTCATCAAATTTAATACCCATGCAAGATTATAAATGAACTTTGTCACCTTTTTAACTTTCTGCATAATCTCATTAATAACAGAAAAATACCCAGGATCTCCTATATTTTCCAGTACTAGGTCAATGCAATGTGTAACACAAGGAGTCCAAAAAAATGAATTATATGTATTCTACAACTTTTTTACTGCCGCTTTATAAGCGGAATCATTGTCAGTAATAAACTAAACAATATTTTTTGACCCTACTTCATTCACAACTTCATCAAAGATCGCAAACAAAGTCTAAGTATTTCTAATAAGGCTAGATGCATCAATAGATTTCAAAAACATAAAGTCATTTATAGAATAAACCAAAATATTTATAATAGGCTCTTGTCTCCTATTTGTCCAACTATCACACATGATTGGACATCCATAAGTACCCCAATTCACTCTTATTTCAGCCAAATAACTTCTAATTTCAGAAACAACATAACTCAAAAGTTTACCTCTTAAGTCATCAATCAAAGGATATTTATATCCTCGACCATAAGAGGCTATTGCATCCATCATAGGTTGATAATAATAAGACTAAGAAGCATTGAATGACGAACCTGTATCATACCACTATCTAGCTACTGTTATATCGACATTATGAGCCGCATATCTTGATTGCATTGCACTACGAATTAAAGGTTGGGCTTCAAGAGTTGTTCATGGTGCAAAGAAACTAGTCAACTGCCTTCTTCTCTTCCTCACATTAGATTCAGGTACTTCTTCTTGAGCTTAAGATGGAATACTACCAGTACTACTACTACTACCACTTCCACCTTCAACATTTCCAAAATCACCACTGAAACTAGAAAACAAACTTCCACTACCAATTTCAAAATTCAGCCTTTCGCTTCTATCTCTCTCATATTGATATTGCAACAACCCAGACCACCCGTTCATAGATATTGTCCGATTTGGGCTCCAAGCCCCTCACGGTTTTGCTCTCCCCATTTGTAATAGCCCAGACCACCCCCACAAATATTATTCGCCTTGGGTTGCCCTCAAGCCAAACCCCTCACGGTTTTGCTCTTCCCACCCTTGGAAAAATGCGTCTACGGGGAAAAGGTATCTATACCATTATAAGGCATACTTCGTTCCCCTTTCCAACTGATGTGGGATTTCATCATCCACCTCCCTTAAGGCCCAACCCTCTTTAAGGCCTAACGCCCTACGCTGCCACATCGAGTTGGGAATTGGCTATGATACCATTTTGCAACAGCCTAAACCACTTGCCCATAGATATTGTCCACTTTGGGCTCCGAACTCCTCATGGTTTTGTCTTCCCTAGTGTGGGAAGAGCAAAACCGTGAAGGGCTTGGAGCCCAAAACGAACAATATCTATGGGCGTGTGATCTGGGCTGTTGTAAAATGGTATCATAGCCGATTCCTGACCCGTCTTTCCCTGGTGTGGGAAGAGCGAAATCGTGAGGGGCTTGGAGCCCAAAGCGGACAATATCTGTGGGCGGGTGGCCTGGGCTATTGCAAAATGGTATCAGAGCCGATTCCTGACCCGATGTGCCAACGTAGGACGTTGGGCCCTAAGGAGGGTAGATGATGAGATCCCATATCGGCTGAAAAGGGGAACAAAGTATGCCTTATAAGGGTATGGATATCTCTCCCCCATAGACGCGTCTTCCCTAGTGTGGAAAGAGCAAAACTGTGAGGGGCTTGGAGCCCAAAGCGGACAATATTTGTGGGCAGGTGGTCTAGGCTGTTGCAAATGGTATCAAAACCGGTTCTCGAACCATTGTGCCAGTGTAGGACGCTGGGCCCTAAGGAGGTGGATTATGAGATCTCACATCTGTTACGAAGGGAAACGAAGTATACCTTATAAGGGTATGGATACCTCTCCACCATAGACGCATTTTCCTAAGGGTGGGAAGAGCAAAACCGTGAAGGGGGGTTTGGCCTGAGGGGCAACCCAAAGCGGACAATATCTATGGGCGGCGAGTGGTCTGGGCTATTACAAGTGGTATCAGAGTCGATTCCCGACACGATATGTCAGGGGTAGGACGTTGGGTCCTAAGGGGAGGTGGATGATGAGATCCCACATCGGCTAGAGAGGGAAACAAAGTGTGCCTTATAAGGGTATGGATATCTCTCCCCCATAGACGCGTCTTCCCTGGTGCGGGAAGAGCAAAATAGGCAAATACTATCACCACTGCCAATAGTGGCCTTACCTGCTAAAAGACAACAGTCAGCGTTGCTATAATAGCCTAACTTACCACTACAAACAAGCGAAAAAGACTACCAAGAGAAGGAACAAATAGGAGGTACAACCGAATCAGCAACAAGACTAATCAACAATTACCATAACCCAAACACATAAGGGAATCATCTTATTCCTGCAAAGCAAAAGGCATTCCCAAATACAACCTAGCCATGTTTATTACAGCATAACCAGGCATTGATTACACCTATACAAAGCCCTTTGATACAAACCCGAGGGTGAGATTAGACTCCCATATGGCTTGTTACTTGCGCCCATGTTGCACCTACTTGTGAGTTTACTTGCAGAAGTTGGATCATTGCATTGTTATTTTCTGGCAGCTGCATGTGGTCGCCTGGGTTTGTTTCCAAGGATGAAGAAGTCCACGCCACCCTAGACTTGAAACAATTAGAGAAAATAAAACCAAGAAAACACCATTTACCTACTCTTTGAGTTTGAGCAGAACTGCTCCATTACTTGAAAGATCACTTTAGCGTTGAAGTTCCCCACATCCAAGGCTTTATCTTGGAAGGTTCTGAGGTTTCGCTCGGACCAAAGTTATAAACAACTACAAATAGCAAGATAAGGAAAGTGTGTATGTCAAACAACAATCAAATTATTATTAATTTCCAATTGCATAATTTTATACTTAACTAATTGTTTACCTAAACTTAATACCCAAATATTAAAAATAAATTACCATTTCACAAATATTAAAAATGTGTCAATTAATGATTTAAGTTTTTACAATTTTACAAATTTAATATTATCGGTTTAAATTTTACATTTAGGCTGTTTCAAGTTTCAACTTTTAATTTTGATAGTCAACATTAACAAAGCCATGCATAATGCAAGGTCGTGCTTCATCTAAAAACTTACCATAAATATAAACTTAAACCAATGTTTATAATCAATACATCATTTACTGTGAATTCAATTCCATGTCTCCATTTCCATTTCCAAATGACAATACTGTAATCAACTTATCATTCAACATTTCCATTTCCAAATTCCAACTCACGCAAATAAGAAAAGCAACCACAACAATACCATAATAGAACCACAATACCAAAACCAATATCATTCAACATTTCAACTCCATTTCTATACAATATCTAGATTCCAACCACAATACTAGAACCAGATTAGATACACGCAAAACATACATCTTATAAAACATTCAACTTCCAAATATTTCACAAATCTAACATCCAATCCAATTATCCAACACAATAAATAATGCAATTAAGATTTAAGCAGGAAAAAATTGGACAACTAAAAAACACACACCTCAAAAAATTTTACAAGCTTCGGGTCTTCGGGTTGGCCTTCATTGACAGGTCAGATCTCAGAGTTTCAGGTTGAGCAGATCTGCAGCGACTACAACGTTGCGACAATCTCTCCTTCAGACGTTCAGTGTCGACAACAGTGGCGTCTTCAGGGGACGCGAAGACTCGGCCAAGGGACAATCTCTGTCCTTTGATGTTGGTGTGGATCGGGGAGGATGAGGGACGCACCAGTACCGCCGGACTGGTCACTAGTCGGAGATGAAGATGACAAAGAGAGAGAGAGAATGCGGGGATGGTGAAGAAGTGAGAGCCGGTGAGAGCGAGAGACGGTAGACAGTAGACAGAGACGATGCAGATTGGACTCAAAAGACAGAGACAAAGATGAGGGGACAGTGGAGAAAGGAAGGGTACAATGGAGACAGACGGAGAAGGAGAAGAAGGCAACGAAGGATCGAAGGAGAAGGAGAAGAAGGCGAGAAGGTTTGAGAGATAGAGGCAAGCGTCTGGGTGGGGGGGGGGCTGTCGAGTAGATTTAGATTAAAAATTTAAAATTTGCAAACAAGTCCTTATGTTTTCCGGATTTTATGATAGCTTGGTATTAACGACCGGTACCGTAATAACGAATATCGTTCCATTTACCATACTGACAGGTACGGAACGGTATTTGTAAGCCTAATAAAAATTGACTGATTAATTAATAAAAAAGTATTTTTTAACAAAAAATTGAAAACTAAATCTAAAAGTTAATCAGTTTGAAGCTTTTATTGTTAAACCGATTTGTTTTTTAAAAGATTACCAGAATATTGGTTAGATCGTTTTTGGTTAAATACTAAGAAGTAACTCTAATTGTTCCAATCTTAGGGGATCAAATCTCCTGTTCTAGTTATGGTGTTCTTATCATATTTCATTAAATCTCATCCACATATTTATATAGACCTTACATAAATATATGGATAAAATTTAATAAAATATAGTTAGAACAGAGTAACTAAAATAGAGGATTCATGTGCAATCTTAGAATCCTTGAATATTGGATCCTCGTAGCTACAATAGCCAGAAGAATCCCGGACTGGATAATTTAATCATGCGAGAAGAATGCAAATCATTTTTGCTATGCTGTTGAGTACAGAACATTTTTGGGCACGTACTTTTTCTAATTCCCATTATGTTCTTATCAAAATACAAGTCCGTAGCTCTTTTTCATAGTCTGCAGGGTTATTTATTCAAAAGAACGAGGTGGAGTTGGTTTATCATGAAGCAAGACCAACTTGATGAAGTTTCTTTTTAAAGTTATATAGGTTAAATCCAGCAATTGTTAGGTTGCAAAATATAGGTTGCTTACAACTAATGTGTTTTTTTTAGTCTCAGACCAGGCTATTCATCAGCAAACTCAACGACTAATTCTCTCGTTGATTTGTAGGCACTTCACAGGGTGGAACATCTGACCCAAAGATTTAAGGCTATCCTATACCCAAAGTCAAGGATCGATCCCTTGACCTTTGACTAATATTTTAATATTTAATATATTAAATTAGATTTGCAGGTTTCATATTTAAAAACATTTTAAATTTAAATTTCAGATTTTAAATCACTACTAATATTCATTGAAAATACGTCTTGAAATATTTTAATTATCAATTCCGGTTCTGAATTCTGCTTAGGAGGACCAATCGGATTTAATTTTAGACGGGCGTACTTAAAAGAAACATAAGTACCCTTCATAGCCGATAGCGGCTTCATCTCGAGACGCCTTATTCTCGAGAAGAGCGAAAACCTGAACCTCTTCCCCTAAAGTTTTAGCTAATTAGGGTTTTTCTTGTTTATCAATTGCTTCTTCCTCCTGAAAACTTCTTGTTGATTTTCCTTCCTGGAGCAACAGATCGTGATTGTATTCTTGTAATTTGCAGAACGGACCTCGACGGTGTTCCCTCCGCCTTTTCTTGTGACGACGATGCCACTCTTCGATTCTCATAATCAAAGGTTGAAAACTTTCGTTTTGATATTTTCCTTATTTACTCTTGTGCAAAGGGGGGCACGGATGCATGTATAAACACACCTAAAGCCACCAACGTATGTGACTTAGAGCTCTAGTTAAGGGCATCTATTGTTGATTTTACTCCTCCTTAATTTTTTTTCTCTAGAGTTTAACATCTCAAGAATTCTTCGTCCCTTGGAGTTGCGATTTGAGGGTTCCTTTCATTTTATTCGGATTTATTAATGATGCACTCACCCTCCTTTTTGAATCAGGTTAGATTAAATTATACCGTCGATTGAGAGTAGTTAGAGTTGCCTCTGATCGTAAGGCAGTGGGGTTGGGATTCAGTTAACAGTGGTGTATTGCCTGATTCTTTGTTGCAATAAATTGGATTAAGAAGCAATGGAGGACGTTAAATATAAATCTAGGAAGGAAGAATTTGAGAGGAAGGAAGAGGATTCAAAGAGGAGTCGAGATACAGATAAGGAGAAGAATGAAGAGAGGCATCGTGACCGAGACAAGAGGGATAGGAAAAGCCGTCATAGTGAGAGGGAGAAGAGTGTTGATTCTGATGATAAACATGAAAAGGATAAAGAGAAGCATAGGGATAGGGACAAGGATAGGACCAGGAGTCGGGATGATGACAGGGAAAGAGCTAGAGATAGGAAGAGAGATAGGAATAGAGAAGATAGAGATAAAGATAGGGACAAGGAGAAGGAAAGGGAGAAAGAAAGAGATGAGAGGAGGGAGAGGGCAAAGGAGAAAGATAGAGAAAGGGAAAGGGAAAGAGAGAAAAGGGAACGTGAGAGGGAAGAACGTGAAAGAGAGAGAGAAAGGGAGAGAAGAGAGCGTGATAGAGAAGAACGGGAGAGGGAGAGAGACAGGGAGAGGGAAAAGAGGGAGAGAGAAAGGGAGAAGGAAAGAGAAAGAGAAAGGAAGGCAAGGGAGAGAGTGAAACGACGGGAACACAGTAGTGATGACAGTGATGATGATTCAAGGGAGCATGATAGAAAGCGAAGGAGGAGAGATGGAGATGATTATAAAGATAGAACACGTGAAAAAGGCCTTAGCAAGGCAAATAGGCACAGGGATGATGGCGAGCAGAGTCCTAGAAGAAAAAGTGCTGAGGATGACTCTACTGAAACAGAGAAGAAAACCCGAGAAGAGGAACTAGAAGATGAACAGAAGCGATTGGATGAGGAAATGGAAAAGAGGAGGAGAAGAGTTCAGGAATGGCAAGAGTTGAGGAGAAAGAAGGAAGAATCTGAGAGAGAAAAACATGGAGAAGCAACGAATGTTGATGAACCTAAAACTGGTAAAGCATGGACGCTAGAGGGAGAATCCGATGATGAAGAGGTGTCTCCTGTGGGAAAATCAGAGACAGACATGGACTTGGATGAGAATGCTAAACCTGATAAAGATACTGGAGACACAATGCTGGTGGACTCTGAGAATGGGGCAGCTACTTCACAGAATGGGAATGATGGTGTTGCTGGAGATGAGGAAATTGATCCATTAGATGCTTTCATGAATTCTATGGTTTTGCCTGAAGTTGTGAAACTGAACAGTACTGTCATTACTCAAAATATTGGTGAAAATAAAATGGAGTCTAGGAAGGTCAAAAAGGAAGAACAAACAAATGTAGCTCAGTCAAAGAAAACTTCCAACAAGTCTCTTGGTAGGATCATTCCTGGGGAAGATTCCGATTCAGACTATGGAGATAATGAGAATGAAGAAAATCCTTCGGCATATGAAGATGAAGATGATGATGAGTTCATGAAAAGGGTGAAGAAGACAAAAGCTGAGAAGCTCTCTATTGTCGATCACTCAAAGATTGATTACAAACCCTTTCGGAAAAATTTCTATATTGAAGTGAAGGAGATTTTGAGGATGACTGCTGAAGAGGTTGCTGCTTACAGAAAACAGCTAGAATTGAAGATACATGGGAAGGATGTCCCAAAACCCATTAAAACGTGGCATCAAACTGGGCTCACAAGTAAAATTCTGGAGACAATAAAGAAACTTAACTATGAAAAACCAATGCCAATTCAAGCTCAGGCACTACCCATAATTATGAGTGGCCGAGACTGTATAGGTGTTGCGAAAACTGGCTCTGGCAAGACCCTGGCATTTGTGATGCCAATGTTGAGGCATATTAAAGACCAGCCACCTGTGGAAGCTGGAGATGGGCCTATTGGGCTCATAATGGCACCTACGAGGGAGCTTGTTCAACAAATCCACAGTGATATAAAGAAGTTTACCAAGGCTCTTGGCATTAGGTGTGTGCCTGTATATGGAGGTTCTGGTGTTGCTCAACAGATTAGTGAGCTAAAGCGAGGGACTGAAATTGTTGTCTGTACACCAGGAAGGATGATTGACATACTTTGCACAAGTGGTGGGAAAATTTCAAATCTGCGGAGAGTTACCTATCTGGTTATGGATGAAGCTGATCGCATGTTTGACATGGGTTTTGAACCGCAAATCACTAGAATTGTTCAAAATATTCGCCCAGATCGGCAAACGGTACTATTTTCTGCCACATTTCCTCGACAGGTGGAAACATTAGCTCGGAAAGTGTTGAACAAACCAGTAGAAATACAGGTTGGTGGTCGGAGTGTGGTGAACAAGGATATAACTCAATTGGTTGAGGTGAGGCCAGAAAGTGATAGGTTCTTAAGACTGTTGGAAATACTTGGTGAGTGGTATGAGAAGGGAAAGATTTTGATATTTGTACACACACAGGAAAAATGTGATGCTTTGTTTAGAGATTTGCTCAAGCATGGTTATCCTTGCTTGTCACTTCATGGGGCGAAGGATCAGACAGACCGGGAATCCACTATTGCAGATTTTAAAAGCAATATCTGCAATTTACTGATTGCAACCAGTGTTGCAGCCAGAGGTTTAGATGTTAAGGAGCTTGAACTGGTGATCAACTTTGATGCTCCAAACCACTATGAAGATTATGTTCACCGAGTTGGTCGGACAGGCCGTGCTGGTCGCAAGGGCTGTGCTATAACATTTATATCTGAGGAGGATTCCAGATATGCACCAGATCTTGTAAAAGCATTGGAGCTTTCTGAGCAAGCTGTTCCGGAAGACTTGAAGGCTATTGCTGATAGTTTTATGGCAAAAGTCACTCAGGGGCTTGAACAAGCCCATGGAACTGGTTATGGTGGAAGTGGTTTCAAATTCAATGAAGAGGAGGATGAAAAGAGGATTGCAGCTAAAAAAGCGCAGGCAAAAGAATATGGCTTTGAGGAAGACAAATCAGATTCGGATGATGAAGATGAAGGGGTCAGAAAGGCAGGTGGTGACTTTTCACAGCAGGCTGCCCTTGCTCAGCAACTAGCTGCAATTGCTGCTGCCTCTAAAGGAAATACATCTGCGCCTCCGATCTCTGTTTCTCAATTGCTTCCTAATGGTGGAGTGCCTGTTCCTTTGCCAGGTGTTGCCGGCCTCACTGCCCCAGGTGCTGCAACAATTTTGCCTGGGACTGGGTTGCCTGTTGGCCCAACTGATGGGGCTGCTAGAGCAGCAGCGCTGGCTGCTGCCATTAACTTGCAGCATAATCTGGCAAAAATTCAAGCTGATGCAATGCCTGAACATTATGAAGCAGAACTGGAGATTAATGATTTTCCTCAAAATGCAAGGTGGAAGGTCACCCACAAAGAAACGTTGGGTCCTATTTCAGAGTGGACTGGTGCTGCCATTACCACCAGGGGTCAGTATTTCCCTCCTGGTCGGATAGCAGGGCCTGGAGACCGCAAGCTATACTTGTTCATTGAGGGTCCCACTGAAGTGTCCGTGAAGAGAGCTAAAGCCGAACTAAAGCGTGTTTTGGAAGACATCACTAACCAGGCGCTCTCTCTTCCTGGTGGGGTTCAACCAGGCAGATATTCTGTTTTATAAGTGTGAGAACTCAAATCTCTTTCTCAAAACAGAATATTATTATTTGAACTCAAGTTGTCTCACCTTTGAGGATTAATTAGTCCTCTCCCATGAGATTTATGTTGCAAATTTTCCATATAATTATTTGTCCTTGTATACGCTGTTGATTGTTTAACTTGAGACTCCTAAAGCTGCTTTTGTAGATTATATTCATCCAAACATTGAATATTCATTAATTATATTCCAGGAATGGACTAAGCTTGATTATAAATTCAGGAAGGATTAGGAAATTTTGTTAACGATCCTAACCTGTAGTGAGTAGTAATTAAGCATCTGTTTATCTTCCACGTTAAGGATGTTGCTAGTCTCGGGTCCATATATTTTTCTGTGTCCTTACTGATTTTTCTAGCGCTGTACTAACATCATAAAATGAAATTAACGTGATTAAGATGCCAGAAGAGGTTATGTTCTCCATGATTGTGAGTCTAAATTTCCAGTATCCTCATTTCTGAATGTATTTTAGCCTGTGGAGTTGGCTCTAAGATTCTTAATTTGTTCGAACGTTCCGATGTCTTCCCCCCTTTTAATTTCTTTTCTTTTTCTGTTTCTTTTTCTGCCATTTTCTATGGATCGAGGGATGAATTAAGCCCATGCTCGAATGTTCAATATACTTTCCACCCATACCATTGCTACCCGGAGTGTTGAAGAGGTGGATATCTGGTGCGATGCATTTGCTTCTTCCTCCACTTCAAATGAACATATATAGTGGCTGATTTCTCATCTCCGATTCTGCCATAATGTCGTATTTCCTTTGTCGTGTTACTGGATATGATGCATTATTTGTTTCTTTTTGCAGGTATGGTTGGCAAAATGCCAGATGCTATCTTTCATCTGTTCAGCCTTTTGGGATTTGCAGTTTGCATTTTGAGACTGGATGTTGAACCTCGCTGTGCATGATGGTTGGCAGGTTGATCTACATGCTCATCTTTTGTGATCCATGGGGTAACGGATAGGTAAGTTAGGAATTGTGTGGGACAGGCCTCAATTTATCTATGGGTATATGCTCTAAATGTTATTAGGCTGAGCAGTATTTTCAGGCTATATTAATCTTAGAGCTAGGAAGGCTAGTGATTCGATTGTTGATGCCTTACAGTGTTCTGGTATTCTTTGGATGTCAGAATTTACATTTACGACACAAAATTTTCCAACTTGGACCATTTAAGTTTGTACTTACAATTAACTACAGTTCTTATTTGTTCTTTTGCCTGGATAAATATTAGGAAGACAATAAAGTATGTACTTATTTTCGATTGTCAGCCTGGAGGCTCAGTGATCAGATCATCCATTGTCAGCCTGGAGGCTCACTGATCAGATCATGCGATAACTTGCTGCTTCTAAATGCCACTGTTCGATATTTGATATAGTTAGTGCCTGAAATAATTTAATAAGAACTGAAGGTTAGAAGGCTTTATATTGACTGATGGGACTCAAGTCACAAGCGAATGGGTTTGCTGGGGTAATATGCAAGTTATGAAGTGGGTTTTGCTAACATGAAACAGCAGATTGAAGTTTACGAGTGTGGTTTCACGTTAAGACGTAATAGTGGAGTAGAGGGATGATTCCATCTTCTGATCAATAGTATAGTGGGGAGTGGAGTCTGATCAATAGTATCTGGCCTCCTAATTTTAAAATTATCGATCGTTAATATGGATACCATTTCAAATATTTTTTAAAAATTATAGAATAGTTATATAAATTTTTATATAATTGATTATTATGGTTATGACTAAAAATTAAGTGTGTTTAACTCAAATTTTTAAAATGTAATAACCAAAGTTGTGAATAGTTACATATGTATCAGTTTTCGTATTAACATAATATATTATCAGTAATCCTTAATATTAAATACCAATTTAGATAATAATTTAAAATTTTAAAATAATCTCAGTATGTTTAAAATTGAAGAAAATTTCAAAGTTTGACTTAATAAGTCAATTTATTAACTTTATTCTGTAACTATAATAACTATTAATTAAAAGTACTTTTATAATTTAAAATTTAAATATAAAGGTGAAAATTTTATAATTTCTTAATTTACTATGATATTTTTGGTATTTCAACTATATTTTTTTATATTGCTAAGTATAAATTGAAATTTTTACGATACATCTTAAAACAAATATTCGGTTTTATACAACTTATAATAGTATAGTTGTACGGTACACGTATAATTCATGATGATTATTAATTAAAATTTTTATGTAAAAGTTGTCTTTTCATGTTATATAACCACATAATGTTAATGTCACGATCGTCTTGAAAATAAAGGAAAAACAATTCCAAATTAAGGAATATAATATCATTTTAATATTTGTCTAATGTAAACATTAAACTTCTAACTTTTAATAAATTTGAATTACATAAACCGATCCCATACGGCACATTAATGAAACATTCAATATTCTTAAAAAAAAGAAAAAAAAACCATTCTAATAATGTTGTTTCTCGTAAAGAAGAAGCTACAACATAACATGCAAGAAAATAGGTACTTAACAACAGTGCATGCGAGTCCATATTTGGCAGCACGTGCTAGCTTTTGGAGGGAAATGAAGCGTATTAGTGATATAATCACTCTTCCATCGGAGATTTCAATGATTATGCGTCCTCATCCGAGAAACGAGGTAGTCAGTTTTCTTTGAGTAGAGCTATGCTCTTCAGAAAGAATTACGATGATTGTAATCTTATGGACCTTGGTTTCAAAGGTCCCACGTTTACCTATAAAAAGCGTACTAATGAAATTTTCTCCACTTTCGTTCGTCTGGATAAAGCCTTGTGTAATGCTGCATGGAGAACTTTATTTTCAGAAGCCTCAGTGCACAATCTACCTCGTACTCATTCTGATCATAACCCCATTCTCCTGAAACTTTATGGCTTTATTTCTCCTACACATTATCGGCCCTTTCATTTTCAGGATACCTGGACTCTCCATAGAGATTTTAATCATGTAGTTCACAGTGTATGGAACTTGGATCATTCTTCTCTACACGAGGCCTTGAATAATGTGAAAGACGCTGCTATTATTTTTAACAGTACTATTTTTGGGAACATTTTCCAAAGGAAGAAGCGAGTTCTTGCTTGGCTTGACGGAATCCAAAAGACTTTGGCATATGCTAAAATACTGATCTCATCTCACTGGAGGATGGCCTTGTATCGGAATATAATGATATCATCCGATAGGAGGAGCTCTTATGGTTTCAGAATCTCATGTCCAATGGCTGCAGTTGGGTGATCGCAACACAAAATTCTTCCATGCCATGACCATTTCGCGTTGTAAAAGAAATCGGATTGAATGTCTATGAGGGGAATTGGATTACGGATGAATAAACTCTTTAAGGTGAGGTACAGGACTTTTTTCAAAAGTTATTCTGTTCTACTAATGATATTGTTATGCCTTTTCCTCCGATTCCCAACCATCCTCTAATTTCGGAGGAGGCGGCTACTGATTTATTAAGGCCTATTACTAAGGCCGAGGTTTTTACTGCAGTTCAATCTATGAAGTCCTACAAAGCTCTAGGCCCTGATGGTTTCCAACCGGTTTTCTATAAAAAATACTGGCATCTCGTTGGTGAGTGTGTCTTTGAAATGGTGCGAACTATCTTCTCCACTAGTAATTGCCCGGAGAATCTGACAGAAACTTTAGTGGTTTTGATCCCTATGGAGACTCAGCCTACCTCTATGTCTCAATTCCGTCCCATTAGCTTATGCAATGTCAGTTACAAGATTCTTACAAAAGTACTTGTTTAGCGCATTCAACCTTTATTGGATACTATTATTCTTCCTATGCAAGGGAGATCTACGACGGAACATATTATTCTAGCTAGAGAAGTGGACCATATTATCCGAAAGGCTAAAAAGAAGGATGGTTATATGGCCTTAAAGATTGACTTGGCTAAAGCTTAAGATAGAGTTCACCGGAGATTTCTTCATAAAACTCTAACAGATTTTGGTTTCCCCACTCTCATTGTCTCTCTTATTATGTCATATGTGACTAATTCTCAGTTATCTATCCTTTGGAATGGAGCTCAATTGCCAGCTTTCTATCCCAAACGTGGTTTACGTCAGGGAGACCTGTTAATGCCATACTTGTTCATTCTCTGTATGGAGAAGCTTTCTCTGCTCATAACTCACCGCGTTGATTCAAATGATTGGAAGTCTATTAAGGTATCTGGCAATGACCCCTCGGTCTCTCACCTCTTGTTTGCTGATGATGTGCTTCTATTCACCCATGCGTCTACTAGGGGTTGTCAAGTTGTGAGAGATACGTTGAACCATTTTTGTGACTTCTCGGGCATGCTAATAAATGAGTAAAAGTCGAAAAGTCTCATCTCTCCTCATGTCTCTCGAAGACACAAGGATCTTTTAAGGCGTCATTTTAATCTCCACTTTATAGGGCACTTGGGGTCTTATCTGGGAGTCCCTCTTCATGGCTCTAACAGAAGAAGTGAGTTCAATGCAGTTGTTGATAACATTAAGGCTCGATTACAAGGGTGGAAAGCACATTTATTGAACAAAACTGGCAGACTTACGTTAATTCAATCCACCCTTTCAACCATTCCATTGTATATAATGCAAACTTGTTGGTTTCCTACTAGAACTTGTGAATATATTGATAAACTTTGTTGTCAATTCTTGTGGAAGTCCAATGCTGGGAGAGGTATTCATTTGCTGAATTGGGAATTAGTGTGTAGCCCGAAAGCTATGTTGGACCCCACACCCCACCCGTAGGTGTTTGGGGGTGATACCCCGGCGTGTATTTGCGGATGATACCGCGACATCTAACCTTAATCAGTATTGTCCTCTTTGGCCTTGGGAAGTTTCTAGCACTCGAACCCAAAACCTCAAGGTTTTGTTCCACTTAAGTGGACGCCTCTCACTGTTGGACCCCGATCTTTAAGAGACAATTTAGAGATATGAAATGAAATTCAATGAGTGATTTGCATATGAATTGTGTTAAGGATGTTTTGGGCCTTAAGGAAAATTGATGAGAAAAGATTTGAGGACTTTGATATTTGAGTAAATTTATATGGATTATATGAGGAAAGAGAATGAGATGATTGAAATGGAAGTTGAAATTAAGAAATAAAGAGTGAGAGTGTGAAAAGTTGTTAAATTAGAAAAGTTTGACTTTTTGAGGAAAAAGTTGACTTTTTGATTTACGCCAAATTTGAGAAAAATATCTTCATAAAACTTGTAGCTCCTGTCAAGAGTTTTTCTGTGGCCATAAAGTTTGCTATTTTTCGATGTCGGGATTGAGAGATATGATTTTTCGAAGTAAGGTTCTTTTGCTTTGTTTTTGAAAATGCTATTAAGTATCGATTTGTGTGTTCTATGCTTCGAGGTCGCTCGCCGTAAGGTTGTGGTCTGAATTGGAGAAAGTGACCTTAATGAAAGTTGTAGCATATATTTCGATCTTTCCGACGCCATCAAATATGTAATTTTTCGATATCGGGGCTAGGAGTTATGATCGACCGAAATTTGGAAGTTGTTTAGGAAAAATGATAAGGACAGAATCTTTGATTGGAAAGTTGACTTCCTTAGAGGCCAAATTGATTTTTCTGGCCTTCATTGAAGTTGTAGAGCTTCGTTTGATCTTTCTATGGACACCAAATTTGTCAAATTCCGAGTTCGGGATCAAGAATTATGATTTTTGAAAAATTCGATTATATATATGTATAATTGAAGTTCTGTTTTTTTGCCTTTGATTCGACTCTTGTTCAATCTTTTGCTTATAATTCCTTCGTCCGACATCCGATTGATTTGATTTTTGAAGCGTTGGATTCCTAAGAAAATTAATTTCATTTTCTTGAAGAATTATGATTTTTTAGGAGATTAAATGGAAAGAATTGATTGAATCAAAGAGTGAGGATTGGTTAAGGTGTTTAAGTTGGAAAATTTTCTGAACATGGTTCAGTAATTTGTGAAATTCGAGAGATGTGCAACTTCGATTGAGTTGATTCTTGAGGCCGAATAAAATTGAGATATGGGGCTACAAATTATATGAAGGGATCAAAATTCAATTCCATACCTAAGATTGTCAATTTAAAGAATTAAGTTGGGTTAATGTTCAGTCTCGGATTTTGTGAAGGTCCGATAGTATTTCGGCCATAACTACTTCGTTTTTGATCCAAATTAAGCGTTTTTGGTATTATTTTTAAAGAGGAGACATAAAGGAACAATTCTCTAGAAGGAAGTTTTGACAAATTCCTTCAAATTGATAGTGCGAATCAGAACCGAAAGTAAGAAAAAAAAGAATTAGGACTTAAGGCATACATGGGAGGGGCATTATGGTCATTTACCAATTACTAAATGACTTGGCAATATATAAAAGGCTTGGGTACTATTTTTAACAAGCCACCCACGACACTTTGAATACAAGAAGAAGAAAATTAGAAGAAGAAGAGTGGAGAAGGTGCGGCTATGGAGAAAGAAGAGAGAGAAGTAAGGTTTTCAAATTTTTGAAGGATTCAAGCATGCTTTTGAGTTGATTTCAAGGAAAGAGGATGGAAAATGGTGGAAGCCTACTTTGGGAACCAAGAAATCTGAAATTTGAAAGAGCAAGAGGTAAGAGAAAATTTTCAACTTTGTGTTTTTGATGAAATTTTAGTTTAGAGATATGGAAAATGATATGGGTAT
>JAOQMR010000007.1:11834997-11848601 GCA_027563865.1 Erythroxylum pelleterianum
GAACTGTTAAGCAATGACTACTCCTAGAATCCGACCGACCGACCGTTAAAATCCGACCGATAGCCCCAATTACGAGTCGTCGTTCCTACTCCGAGCTATCCCACGAACGAGCAACATCCTGATGTCCGACCGATCGCCCCACTTACGAGTCGTCCTATGTACGAGCTACAAAATCTTCTACATACTCCTCCGACCCTTCTCTTCGCTCAGACTCGAGGAGTAAGGGGGCTTATGGTCGGGTCGGCCAGGATTGGGCCTAGACTCGGTCACAACGACCCGAGGGCCGATCGATCCACTCATCAAAGATGTCAAGCCCAAGCCCGATCCATGCTCTCCATGGCCCATTAGCCGAAGAAGACCTTCCATGCAGAAGAAGGAATCTACGTAAAAACCTAAACCTAGTTGTTGCCCCATATATAAGGTATAATTCTACCGTAACAAAGGTACGCAATCATAACCTAGCTCTCTCTGCATTCAGCAGCCTCACCTTCACCAAAAAACTAACTTGAGCGTCGGAGGGGCTAATCGGGACACAACCCCCGACGCGCCTTCTTTGTTTTGCAGGAATTTCAGCGTCGACGTCACTACAGAACGCAGCCGACTCATGGATCCAAACGGCAACGTACAGTTCGGCTAAAATCCGAAAGAACCAGAATTAAAAAGGTTTACAATTCAAATTCTAAGTCAATGTGTGGGTGCAATATATTCTGAAAGGAATTAAAGCACATTTTAATTCATCCATTTCAAGAAATAGAAAAAATTGGAGCACAAAAAATTGAATTATTTGTTCTTTGTTCGATATAATTTAAAGCTTTAGGAAAGGTATGCCATTATCATTATTAAGTTAGATATAATTGCTTATAATTTTTTAATAATTTAATTCTAGTATTTACTATGACTCTTAATAGAACAAGTAGGTTAGTACATCAATTTTTTATTGATAATATTGATCTTTTGGCATATTGAGTTTTTGAGGAACTAGGTTTGATAGATGAGAGTGACTTGGAAGATAATCTTGGATGAGAAAGTATTGACATGCCACTTGGTGCAATGGATTTCAATGATGGTGATGATGAGGGTCTACTCAATGATGAGGATTTTGTACCAAATGAGAATTATAGTCAATGCAATTTAAGTGGGTATTCGATTGAATAAAATTTAAAGTTTTTGTTTCTCCTTCACTTATATTTGATGTATATGCTAAATTCTATATATGTAATATAATTGTAAATATTTTTGTTTCAGGTTTTACTTCTAATTGGTTCTTCAGTATAAACTCTTGTTGTAAATTGTAATTGTTAGAGAGTCATGAATATTTATTCTTTTTTTATTTGATGTTTTGATGTAATTACTGATTATTATATGATGAAATTGAAATATTTTAAATGCTTATATTGTTCTTAATTTTATATTTGTTTGATAATTAAATGCTATTTTTATATTAATTGTGGTTATTATTTATATGTGAAATATGTGAAAAATAAGATAATAGAAATAAATAAATTGTTGTTTTTTTAAATTTATATTATTATTATGATTATGATTTTTGGAGACATGATTTATGTAAAATTATAAATTATACATTACAATATATTGAAGGACTATTTTGTAATTTAAAAAATTTAAGAACTATTTTATAAATTTAAAAATTATTTGAAATGATATCTGATATTGACCAGTACCAATACAGTATCGTACCAGAATAAAATTTGGTACGGGTACGAGCAGGGTCGTTTCTAACTTTTTATAAGCTCTGGGCAAAGTAAAAAATGAGCCCCAATAAATAAAAAAGATATAAATATGTAAACTTTAAAGGCATATTTTTATTATTAAAGAGGTTACCTTAAACTCTTCATTGTGATACAATTGAAAATCTAATGAGTTACATTAATTGTTAACATTAAGATTCAAACAATAACTTAAAACAAAAAAAAATCAAATGAAAAAATGTAAAAAAAAAAGAAAGTTAAGAGGATTTGCCTCATTTTCTTCTTTATTAGTATTAAGAGTGAGTTAGGACTCTATTTTGTCTCATTTTGTTTTTTATAAGGATCAACATTTCATTCTTTATAAAGGTCAAGAGTGAGTCTTATTTTGTTCTTTATGCGAGTAGGCTCTGAACATGTGTCCTTTATGTCCTTACCCAAAGCCAAGCCTAATACGAGTAAGACATTCATAACATTAACCATTCCACCACAAACTTCATACTTTTAGTAAGACATTCGTAACATTAACCAATCCACCAGAAACTTCATACATATTTATAAAAGTAGCAATTCTAAGTTTCTTAAAAGGAAAAACGGCTAACATCACATGAGACAAGACGGAGATAACCATAAAATGCTTGACTTTTATACATGGAAAGGATGTAAGACCCTGGGAGATTTCATGTAATATAATACCGACAGAAAAAAAAAATGACGTCTACAACAATGATTTAAGGTGTGAATAGCAATTTGATGATTGTTATGACAGTCAAAGAAATGGCACAGATAGACCAGAGACTGAACCTGAAGAAAAGAGGAAGCGGAATTGTGACAATATCGAAAAACGCAATGGCTACAAACAAGATACTAGCTTTCTCCATCAACCCACCTACCACTGGAAATGTATCATTCATCCAAGTAGCCACCAAGAGACACAGGAAAGCAAATAAGATTGCAAGACACAATACGATGAATGAAAGAGGAAGCGATTGATCATCATCGCGAATCTGCAGTGACAAGAGTGCTATTTCAAGGGCCGAAGCAAAGCAAAACTCGATGATTATCTCTCGCCAGTTCACGTTCTGATGATCATGGTCATTGCGGACAACCCTGGCCACCCTACCACACAGTTCTGATATGATTTTTACGAGCAAATTGTAAACCCTCTTAAACGGAGTAGCCATAGCAATGTCAATGTATATGGAATAAGCGCCATTATTAATTACTTCTCTATTTATAAGTATTCAGAGATTATGTTGCCAATGTAAGCGTGCTTGCGCCACTTGTCGACCAAAAGATCCATAGCGTGAAGAAGGAATTTTTATCACCAAGAAGCCGACAATTAACGATATGTGTGCTTGTCATGGCATTTGGCTTATATTGCAACTCATCAGTATAACTTGGTTACAATTATACTGTATCAACTTTGTTTTTTGCATGTTAAATGTCCTTGAAAATACTTAACTAGCAATATTATTGTCTTTAGTTCTTGGAACTATAACCAATTATAACTTGTGATATCCCCGAATTCTCCTCTATCTTCGATTGGTTCATTAATTTTATGCATGGGTTACTCTTGGGAAGTACCAGGATTTTATTCATGTTCTTGGAGCTTTCACGTCAAAGCTGTGGATAATGTGGAGGGATTACAAAGGAACTTTCCTAATGTTATGGTAAAATCTTGTTGGATGTTGAATCATGTCTAACAGTAATGTAAAAGAACCTTTATTAGCGTGATGGTAAAATCACGTCATGTTGGATCATTTTCTTGGTAGCGACTATAGGCATTATATGAATTTCTGCTCCATATGTAATATTCATGGTCACGAATATAATTTTCCTGAGAATTTGGATGTAAGTCATCTATTGATTAGGAAAGAATTCTAGGCAAATACTCTTAATAGCTCAATATAACTACAATCACAAGTTATACACAGAGATAATCCTAAAATTCTTAATTGTTTTTACCTGCACATACATCATAAGTGATCTAATATAATTGTTTTTACCTGCACATACATCATAACTGCCATAGGGTTATGTCCAGCCGAGCCCTTAGGAATTGTGGCGATGATATAGTTGTTGGGATGTCAAATATGAGTAAGAATCTCACATTAGAAAAAGATGGAGGTAGTGAAGGACATATAAGTGGAAATGACAAAAAAACTTAATGCCTTAAAGTTTTGGGTTGAAATGTGGTGTTAAAATCTACAAGTATGTTTCATCACTAGGCTTTCGATGTAGATCTCTCATGTAAGTGGGCTCTCCAGATCCAATAAGTGATATCAAAGCCAAGTTCGGCAAGAGACGAGTATGAATCCTATGGTTGCTTCCTTACAAAGAAGAGCAAGGAAATTTCTGGTGGGCCCAGACTAATTGAGTAGAAGGGCTCTTGGTAACGCCATATACTCGAGTTGTTAAGCAAAAAACTTTCGCTCAAGGGGGAGTCCAAGCCCAACGTTAATGTTCACACTTGAGTAAGAGATTGTTGAGATGTCAAGTGTGAGTAGGAAGCTCACGTTGGAAAGAGATGGAGTTAGTGAAGGACATATAAGTAAAAATGACCCATAAACTTAATGCTTTAAGGTTTTAGATTGAAGTGTAGTGTTAAAGTCCACGAGTATGTTCCCTCACTAGGTTCATGATATAGATCTCCTATAAAAGTGGGCTCTCCGTATGTAACAATAGTAAACGAAAAAGGGAACGAAATCTCAAATTATGTTTTACTAATTAAGAGAGGATATTCATAGGTGAGGACTGAGGATAACACTTTTTAATATGATAAGCAGTAGTAATATGTGTCATGCAACAACTAAAAAATGAACTCAATTAATTTCTTTAACAATAATGACTCACTTACAAAATTACTTTTAAATTTTAATACTTGGGCTATTGAGAAGTTCACATAATTATATATACTTTAAAATCAATAAGTGAAACAATGCATTTGCTTTCAGATCAATTGCATTATGAGTTCTTTTTGGGGGAAAAAAACCCTACACGTATACCATGAAATTCCTATCTTAAATTTTTAATTAATTTGTTGATAAATACTAATATCATCTACTAATGGTTAAAATAACAGGAAGATGCCTTATGTGTAAATGAAGGCGTGACCCTAAGTCAAGGTCGATTCTATTTAGTTTTACTCCCTTGTCATTTATGCCATGGTAGTAATAATGAAAAATGACCAGACATGCACGTTACTTCAGTTCCAGGCTATAGCGACGAGAGTCCCAAGTAAGGAAGAAGAAGCATAGATTTTGTCTAGGAAATCTCGGAACTATTGGATTTTTATGCCTTGGTGTCTTGTGGCGATTACACATGTAGAAACAGGCTCCCTTTCACTATTAAATACTAAATATTGCTTCAAGCTTCACCTCAACCTCAAATTCCTTTATATCGACCATCCATCATTTGTCCTCTTACCTTTATGACCGAACCTATCAATTCCCATTCCACACCTACAAGACAATCTTCCTCTCCCAATTTCCTCCATCTGGACATTTCTTCAAAGTGTTAAATATTTTATTCCTTGCTTGTGATGTTTATTGGCCGCCTCAAAACCTTCCATTAACTTGTTTGGTGATGCTCCTCTTGTGTGAAAAGACGGATTGTATTGTATCCATTATTACTTAGAACATAATCCAATGCTTCCAAGGCTTTAAATCACTACAAGAAAAGACAGCCATTACCGACGGAAATCACCGACGGCATTAACGGCTATTACGTCGGTAAAATAATTCACCGACGGTAATGTGCGACGGAGTAAGGCATCGGTCGTATCGCGGTCGGTATTTTTACCGATGGTAGGACGTACGGGTCGATAATAATTTACCGACAGAATGCGAGAAGCGTCGGAAAACTTTGGGTGGATGTTACCGACGGAACCATCGGTGATGAATTGCATTTCATCGACGGTTCCGTCGGTGTATGCTTTATTTCGTCGGTGAATTTGATCATTATTCCGACAGTTCCGTCGGCAGTTTTTCCGACGAAACCGTCGGAAAGTACTAAACCATTACCGACGGTATCCGTAATATTAGACATGAATCAACTAATCCCCAACTGAAATTGACAAGGTGGTTCCTGTTAGATCGACGACGTTACCTATGAATCTCTGTTAATGTCTAGTTGAATGACAAATCTCGAAAAATGTTGTCGTTAAATTGGATTTCGATTTGAGCAATTATAAATTATCATTACATAATTTAAGCCGTTTCTATTACAAAAAAATTTGGTAATGGAAAAAATTCAATGATCATTAACTGAACATGGTAACCATTCTTAACTGCAAAATGTAATAGTTAAATAGTATATAACTGCTAACCAAAGTTATAACAAAAATAATCCTATTGTGTTGGTGAGCGTGGCTGTTGTGAAGCTGCATCCCTCGTTGTTCTCATTTTGTCTATGTCATTTTGTAGCTTAGTTATGACCTCCATCAATGTATTTACTGTGGCCTCAAGCTGAAGGAAACGACGCATTGTCGGCTTTGAACTTGATGCTGCTGTTGTCGACATAGTGGAAGACTGCGAATAAAATGCGTTGGCAGATGTGCCTAGGCCAAAGATCCTTCCCCGACTGTCTCTGACTCCCACTGCATCAAAATATACCTGGGTCTCATCAACAGGTTGTTCATCCTGCGACTGTTGCCTAATTGTTTGTTGTATTTGGTCCTATGAGCAGACAATGCGTACATTATAATTAGTAAGTGATAATGTCTAGTAAGATTGAAATTGAAACTGTGAAATGAACATACATGAACTTCTTGGCATTGGCTGTTTACGAATGTCACACCGTCATGTTTCTTGGTGTGTGTATGCAAGAACAACTGATGGGGTGTAGGCTTAACGCCCATAGACTTTTCATGCATAACAATGAAAATTAATAAGTTGATCTACAATTGATAAAAAATTCGGCAAAGCCTCGGCTGTTTTGATGACATTACCCCCTGTTGATATAACCAAATTATTCCACACAACCATAAAATGTCTTCAGCAAATTACACAGCCATAAATGGCACCAGCAAATTAACAGTCAAATTATAAGGAAAGTACACATTAATAATATAAATGTAAATTTCAAAATACTTACAACCCGTTCCGTATGCTCGCGGTGGGTAATTGATCCTCCCGTGTGAACGAGGAGACTGTCTGCCCCTGACCTACCACGTCTGTTGCTGGAGTTACGGCCCGATATGCGCATTGCCTCGGGTGATCTCCAGTACTCCAGCCAATGACTCCATGTGGACTCAGGAATGTCAGCGGGTCGTAGACCACCATTGCGTATTTGATTAATCATATCGCGATAACGTGTACGAGCGCGCGACTCCCATAGACCGTGTACTATCCCGTTGAGTTCAGAACTCCAGTAAATGTTTCTGAGGAAAAAAAGGAATGAATTCATTAATGCCTGTCAACAATATAACAAATTGTTTGTTATGAATCTGTACAACAACAAGAAAACACATATATGTATGGCATATTGTACCTCAAACTCCTGGAAGTAAAATTTCTTCGTCACCTCGGAGATCTTCTTCCATGCATAACCCTCCAACAGAGGTAGGTGATGGTGTTCCTATAGTTGGAGGTGGTGGTGGTGGTGGTTGTGGTGGTGGTGGTGACACAGTTGCTGTAGGCGGTGGTGGTGGTGGTGAAGTAGTTGCTGCTGGAGGTTGTGATGGGCCACCCTCACAGTAAGTCCCCCCAAACTCACCTATGAACCTAGGCCGCATAACATGACGTGCTCTCTTTGGTCCCATAATTGTTCCTGGAATGAGTTGTTAACAAAATTCTCTATGACATATGTAAGGAGTCACGAGATCATTTGATTTTACATAATATATGTTAAAGAAACATATGATGATTGGTGTCATATGATAACTTCGAATTTAGTAACGATAATAACTACTATAGTCATAGTACAATATTATATGTAGTAAGTAGTTCATAGCACATCCATATTGTATTACAGAGATACATGACAATTACTGAGATATATGACAATGAATTTATTTTGTTGATGGATTCCAAGTCATATGGGAGTCGGTAAAGGTAAAGGACTCCTCGAGAGGTGGATTTCTGAGAAGGTTCCGCGCATGTTCGAACGCTGCAATCGAAACAGTATATGTTCTTCCCCCACGTCCTTGGTTTTGCATACCTTCTTGCAATAGCTTCTCCGCTATCAGTAAGTTTGTTGGTGAAACGTTTGGAAATTGTTTACCTACACCACAATATTAATGAACTTACATATTCTCATCTGAATATGGGATAATGGAACCTATCCTGAATACGTTTACGTACATGCATTTCCAGATGAGCTCTGTTCATTATGCAACTTGTCAAAAGCAATCGATTTGTCAAATCCTTCATCGATCGTTGTGTCATTACTCCCGGCTCCTTCAGCATACATGTCATCTTCGAGAGTCATTACAGCTGAAAACATGTAACATAACAACTTCTTATGCTTGAAGTGAGATGAATATAATAAAGACATTGATGTTGTATGATACTACACACCTTGAAGTAGAAGATCGGTCATGGAAGGCAAACGATTATTAGGTAAAGAAGTGGAGACTGTTGCAACATCCTTCATGCTTTCGGCAGGGACAAGTTTCCCACATTCCTCCCAACGGAATGAATTATGTCCATCCGGTACCAAACGCCAAGTCGACATTCCTTAATTAAGCATTGAAAAAACAAAAATATGACAGAATAATATGGAAAGTTCGAGTTGATATTAGTTGTGAAAGGAGAGTCAATCTTGCAGTACAAACAAAAATTAATCGCTATCAGAACTTAAATCTAAATTGTAATCATCTTCATTTGTTGAAGAATAAGATTCAAATTCTGGCTTCTCTTCAGAGCGTTGCCCATCTTCCTCCTCTTCAGAGAAAATATCAACATATTCATGTGATGGATTGTGCAAAGGATCATGATCATCATATGTCACAGATGCATTTATACAATAACCATCTTCCTGAAACACGTCACTTTCATTTCTCTGATCCGTTTTTACATGTGATTGAAAGACACCTCTAGGTTTAACTTTGCACACTGCCATCCAATCTAACTTATCCCGGCGTATGCTTGGAAAAGGGATATAACAAACCTGTGCCGCCTGCACTGCCAAAATGAAAGGATCGAATTGTTTCAATCTCCTGCGCATTGATTTCAACAAGATTATATCGGCTATGGACTTTTGTTCCAACGTTTGGAGTGGGGTCAAACCACTCACACTTAAATATCACAGGGTACTCAACTTCTAGTATCTCAATGATTTTACTATAGTAATCCATGAATTCCCCTTGTATGGAAACCCCACTATTTACTGTTGCCATGCTATGACCATGAGATTCTGTATGAAATTTGTAGCCATTCACGAAATAAACCTGATACGATTTCACAATTCGTAGAGGTCCTTTTGCAAGATCCGATATGAACTTGTTCTCAATCCGGTTTTCGTTGGCCTACAAAAATAACATTTGTGAATATAAATGGCACACCGCTAAACACAGCACGTGTTTTGTATAATTTAACGAGTTGATTTGTAAGTGAAAACTAACATATCTCTCAAACCACCGTGGGAAGTGTCGGCCCAGCTCATGATTGACTTCATCCTGTGTGTTATTTGGCATGAGCGCATGTAACAATGACTCGTACATCCTGTTCATAAGCAGGTCATGGAAGTTATAACAAACACACAATATTTGTTCTTGGTTGAACTTAGTGACAAAAGGCTGAACCTCTTGGAAGTTCAGTAAAAAGTAACCATGGGCAGCCGATATTTCCTGGTCAATTAACATTCTTCTTGATGGACGTACATATGATCGCCCAGGAAATGTGAAAATGGAAATGTTACCATTGGCATGACTGGTGCCGCCCCCATCGTCATTGCCCGGAACTTTTCTTGCTTTGGTATGAACATGTGGTGCAAAATAATGTCCGCAGAATGTACTAGTCTCCTCAACCAAATACACATTACAAATGAAACCTTCAACTCGAGCCTTGTTTTTCACATTTTTCTTCAAGTGATGCAAATACCTACATAACAAATAATAAATATGACAATGTATCTGTTCAATCCAATCACACTCTATTTACTGATCATTCAATGTGAATTACCTCTCAAACGGATACATCCATCGATATTGCACCGGACCAGCGACTTTAGCCTCGTATGCTAAATGCATAGGTAAATGCTCCATCATATCGAAAAAGCTAGGAGGAAAAATCCCTTCTATCTTGCACAAAATGACTGGAATATCCCTGTCTAATTGTTCCATGTCACTATACTTGATTTCAGATGATGTCAAACTTTTGAACAACAAACTAACTTCTGTAATAACTTCCCAGACCTTATTCGGCAGCAACTCCTGAAATGCGATTGGTAGTAACCTTTGCATGAATACGTGACAATCATGACTTTTCAACCCAAATAATTTTTACTTCCTCATATCTACACACCTTCCCATGTTCGATACATAACCATTGGGAAACTTTAAACCCTTCAACCATTCACACAATATTTCCTTCTGTTTTTTGTCCAATGTTTAACAAGCTTTTGGATATTTCCCGGTTTCAACATCTTTATGTAACTCATTTCGTCTACAAAATATATGTAGATCAGCTCGTGATTTTGCATTGTCTTTTGTCCGCCCCTCAATGTTCATTATCGTATTGAACATATTGTCGATTTTTTTTTCAATATGCATGACATCTAAGATATGACGTATCAAATTCGTCTTCCAATATGGCAAATCCCAGAAGATGCTTCGCTTTCGCCAACCAAAGTTTCTACTAATGCTTTTATTCACCTCTGCATGTTCAAATTCTGTTACTTTCAGCAAGCCTAACTCATCAATCTCCTGCAATATCTCTGCACCATCCTTGTAAGGGGGCGAAGTTTTCGTCACTATGCTGTTCTTAATGAACTTATATTTATTGCGTCTGAATGGATGATCTAAAGGTAGAAATTTCTTGTGATTGTCAAACTAACAGACTTTTCCCCCGTTAGGCAGATAAAATGCATCTGAATCATTTCCACAATAAGGACAAGCCAATTTCCCTGCTGTACTCCATCCAGATAACATGGCAAATGCTGGGAAATCACTAATGGTCCACATCAAAGCGGCAAGTAACTTAAAATTCTGTTTCAGTGATACATCATATACTTGCACACCATATTCCCACAGATTCAGCAATTCATGTATCAATGGTTGTAAGAACACGTCAATTTTATGCTTCAGGTTTGTAGGCCCCGGTACTATCACGGTCAAGAACATATATTCCTCTTTCATACACATCCACGGAGGCAAATTATAAGGAGTCACTATGATTGACCATGATGAATATTGCTGCCCAGACTGCCCAAACGTTGGAATCCATCTGTTGATAATCCCAACCTAACATTTCGAGATTCCGCAGCAAAATCAGGATGGGTGTCATTGAAATGCTTCCATGCCTGTGCATTTGATGGATGAGTCATGATTCCATCTTCTTGTTCGTGTTCAAAATGCCATCTCATATGACTAGCAGTAACATCTGACGCATACAGTCTTTGAAGTACGGGGGTTAAGGGGAAATAGTACATCCGCTTCCATGGAACTAATTTCTGCTTGTTTGACCGGTTTCGCGGCCAAAACCTAGATTGTCCACAAAATTTGCACTCTTCTAAGTGAACATCATCTCTCCAGTACAACATACACCCCAATTTACAACAGTCAATCTTCTGTACAGGCAAACCAAGACCCCGAATTAGTTTCTTCATGCTGTAAAAACTATCAACCATTGTATGATCACGAGGCATTGATTCATTATACCATTCAAGAATTTTATCAAAACTACGGTCCAAAATATGCCTTTCGGACTTAATGTTCAAGATTCGTGCAATCGACGACAATTGAGTCATTGCCTCACAATTTGGCCATAACTCTTGGTCCGCTGAATGTAGTAAGTCAAAGAATTGTTTTGCTTGTGGGTTCGGTTCTTCTCCAATATTTCCCATATTTTCATTAAAGGTAGTACCTCTTGAATCATAAACCATTTGCCTGTACGAATTTCCAATATCTTCAACATAATTTGTTCTCATTCCAACCCCCCTTTCAAACTCGTTCACATGAACAGACGATTCTGCCCAATTACCCCTCGAATGGTTACAAACGCCAACTTCCCCGTGTCTTGTCCACTCAAAATAATTTGGGACAAACCCCTTTCTCAGCAAATGCCCATTCACTTCTTCAACCGAAAGGAAACATTTGTGTTTGCACTTTTTACATGGACATCTGATCTTCGGCCCATCCATATATGCAGGTTGAGAACATGCATAATGAATAAAGGCTTCAACCCCAGCAACAAATTCAGGATTAATGTAACCATCTGGTGTTGCTTGTCTATACATCCAAGATCTATCAGCCTAACTCATTTCTGCAAGGATGTTCATATAGCACTGTGAGTCCATAGTTAGTGTCCTTCATGCTCAGCATAGTATATAGAACATGTAAGATCATACATCTGGCTTTAGCCTCACTCAGGTAGGCAATCATGACCTCCTCCTACACTATGTGTTCGATTAGCTTCTTAGTCTCAATCATGACAGCAGTTCTGTTCGAATTTATGGGGTTGTATCTGCTACACAAGCCTATCCTAAAGATCTCACATACATGTTTCTCATCATATATGTTAGATTTCCCGGTTTACAACATTATTAAAGTAAGTATTCATCAAATTATGAATACTTACTTTAATAAATTGTTAGAAGTCATCAGTGTTAACGAACTGCGTGGAGAATCTGAAGAATAATGCGACGTTTAGCTAAGGTAATTACTAACGAAGGCACATACATCAACTAACAAACGACTGCACAAGTTAAGGTCACACGTACTGTAATATAAAATCAACTCCATTTGCTATTACTTATGTAAATTATGTGCAGTTCATCTCACAAAGAACAACCCAAAATATACCCACTACATAAGTTATGTACACAACAACATTTTCACTTACCTTCACCGAAACACAAATGTAATCAAAAGATGATGGCGAGGACAGATTTAAATACCTGGTTAGGCTGCTCTTTCAACTTGTTACAAATGTATCGCATGTTATAAAGCTTTTATTCTACATCATAGAACAATTTCTATGAAATATCTAAATCAATCATGGCCATTTTTAGATCACCAGTACGAATGTTTGTTTATTCATATTTAAATTCAATCCATCTGTATTAGTATCCATCTGTATTATTCATATTAGTCACATAATTGATTTTAATTAGTATCCATTTAATTATAACAATATAAAAATTAATAACAACAATATTAAAAGTAATATTGTTTGTTTATTTGAACACAAAATAAATCTATTATTCATATTTAATTTAAATTGATCTTAGTTAGACCACCATTAAATTATAACAATATAACAAATTATAACCAAAAAACATAAAAGTAAATTTGTTTATTTTCACAAAAAATGAATTTATTTTTCATATTGCAATTAAATTGATATTAATTAGTATCCATTTAATTATAGCAATATAACATATCATAACAATAGAATTACAAGTAATAATTTAAATTTGAACACAAAATAAAAGTATTATTCATATTTAAACATAATTGATCTTAAATAGTATCCATTTAATGATAACAATAAAAAAATTAATAACAACATGATTAAAAGTAATATTGTTTGTTTTTTTAACACAAAATGAATCTATTATTCATATTTAAATTAAATTCATCTTAGTTAGTATCCGTTTAATTATAACAATAAAACAAATTATAACCATAAAATTAAAAGTAATTTTGTTTATTTTCACACAAAATAAATCTATTATTCATATTTAAATTAAATTGATCTTAGTTAGTATCCATTTAATTATAACAATATAACA
>JAOQMR010000007.1:11851475-11864418 GCA_027563865.1 Erythroxylum pelleterianum
AAAGTGATATGCAGACAAATCACCAGGCGAAAAAGAATTGATAATCAAAATTGAAGCCCCATAGCAAACATGCAAACAAACCCGACCACCTTACAAAGTATAGAAATCCACGTTACAAAGGGAAAAGATAAAATAGGATCCCGCAATTTAGTCGTCACTCAACAGCTCAAGAAAAAACCCCCATTTTTCCTCGTGCCCATCAACACCGAAGGACCAACAATCTGAAAAGGGCAATGACATGAATTGAAACAGGGAAGTGATTAAGAGATATCCCAGGAAAATACCCACCTCTACTAAACTGGCTCCGGTTTTTAACTTTTGGTTCCGGTTTTCAGCTGTGAGCGTGATTTTGAGAGGGAGAATAATCCGGATGTGAACGAAATGGGAAAGACGTTGAACGAAATGGGAAAGACAAATGAAGCTCTTGACGATGGGTGGGCCGGCGACGTTGAGCAAAAAATTGTTTGGGTGGTCTGTAGATGTATTCAGTGCAGATCGAGAGGAGTCTATGGGAGGCGGGAGGCGGGAGGCGGGAGAAGAAAAGCAAGTGAAAGCCAAATGAAAAAAGGACCGATCGTTAGATGTATGTGGCCACGTTTTAATTTTTCACCCACAACTTCCACGACGTCTACTTCATAAAGACGTCGTTAGATGTATGTGGCCACGTTTTAATGATACAATGTCTCAATTACTTCTTATATTCTACGACGTCTGAGTTCAATGTCGTAGAAAACTCTAACCTTTCCTGACGTTTTTAAAACGTCAGGAAAGGTTTGCGTTTTCAACGACGTTTCAGATGTTAAACGTAGCAAAATCCATTGTTTTTTTGTAGTGTTAATTCCAGTTTTTTCTTAAGTTTTATTTAATTAAAACAAGCTCTTTAATTAGGTATAACTATCAAATAACTTAGAACAAGCTCTCTAGATTTAGGGTGACAACCACATTATATAATAGGAAAACAAGCTAATTTAAGCAACAACCACACAAGCTCGGGTCATCTAACTCATGCTATATTATTCCTATTGATGCGTGACTGTTAGTTTACAACAAGAGAATTAGAGTTACAACGATCATGTATTGAAATCTAGATTTTAGTTATGAGTTCATATATGAATAATCTATTTAGAATATCTAAATCATTTATACATAAATGCTAAAACATTACTTATAGAATAACATAATCAATTCTAAAAGAGAGTTAAGAATAACATCATTAGATTAATCAATGCCCAAACATGTTCGTCGAACCCGATATCCTTTTGAACTATAAAGATGAAGTTTAGCTCCTTATAGCTCTCTAAAGGGTAAGGAACCTGCCTCCTTTTGAGTCTTTAAATTCTCCACACCTCATTTGGCCTCTTAAGTACCCTTTTATACTAAAAATTAGGCTCACCTCACAATACACGGTCAGCTACACAGATGAGGAAATGACTGTGTATGCCAATTTTCTCACAATTCGTGAACTTATAGGTTTAGAGTGAGCTACACGGCCAATTACACTATTGTGTGGCTTACTTACACAACTGTGTAGGTTGTAGAAGTAGCTGAAATGTTGTCCTGGAGCTCTTATATGCTTCCAGTGGCTTACACAGTCCCATACAGAATCTTATAAGTTATAATAACTTTATTTCTTTCATTCTTTGTCTCGTTTTCCCCCTAACTCATCTCTTTTGATTCCGTAAGGGAAAATAAGAATGAACATCAATAGGACAACAATAAGAATACGTTTTTAGTTCATTTTGGTTCTTTTCTCTCTAACTTGTACCTAAAATAAAATATGAACCAAAATAAGTATCTTAAGCACAATATAACATTAATCACTAAGCATTAGGAAGTAAATATATAGTCAATTAAGAAATTATCATAAATATTATCCAAACTCATCAAATACTAATCCCCACTTTATCAATTATTTGACAGATCTACCATGTTTGGTTATTGGGCTAATCGAAATTATATTTCATTAGCCTAAATAGGCCTAACCTATAACCCGCCTTTATTTCACCCAATGCTTTGAAATATCCATGTAGCCTTATTACATAAATATCCCTCCTAACTACCAAATTCGTTACAAATAATGTTATATTATTGCAAGATTTTGATTTAAGTATTATGACTCCTACAATGCCTAATCTACCTTTTCAAATAATCTTCAAACTTTTTTTCCATCATAAACCTTAATAATGAACCTAACAATACCTATCTTACCACAAATAAAATGGATGAATGGCTACCAAACAGAGATGTGATGTCCCACATGACATATAACTCGTAACTGGCTAAATCTATGAACCATATGAAGGACATTGTTAAGTGTTCATCAGTAAGAGTATCACTCTACTCATTACATCTTTTAATATACTAACTCTCCCACATAATCTAAATATCTTTTTCTTTATGATATCTTAATTATCCCACAACTCACTAATAATCTTTTATTTGTTGCCAAATTTGTCAAAGATAATTCTTATTCCATTAAATTTGGCCTTTTTAGTTATATTGTGAAGGATCTAGGAACTAAGATATTGCTTGTCTCAAGTAACATCCACAGTAATTTACACCTTAAGCATATCCCTCAAGTTTTTAGTAATCCCATTGCTCTCATAGCCCGCCATGTTTCCTCTAACATTTGGCATCATCATCTTGGATACCCTTTTCATAACATTGTTTCTCAATTATCTAGTGTTTTATCTATTAGGCCTTATGTAAAAAAATAATATAGTTCATGCTCTTAAAGTAAAAGTACTCAATTGCCTTTTCCTATATCATCTTGTGTGTCTAAGAAGCCTTTACAAATTAATACATTATGACATTTGAGTCTATATACCAATTTTCTTTCTGGGTAACATTATTTCATTATCTTTATTGACAATTTTATTCGTTTCATATAGATCTACCTTTTGACTCATAAATCACAAGCCCTTCACCACTTTCAGCACTTCAAAACTCACACTAAAGATATGTTTTCCAACACCATTAAGACTTTTAAATATAATGGAGTTAATGAACTCATTAAAGGCTTTTTTGCTTAATGCCTCAACACTCGTAGAATTTCAAACTGTGTCTTTTGTCATCACACTCCCAAATAAAATAGACTTGTTAAATGCAAAATTTGGAACATTATAGAAACTAGTCTCACTCTTTTTATTCATGTCTCTCTTATAAAAATTTTTTAGTTCGAAGCCTTTTTCAAAGATGTTTATATCATAAACCTTCTTTCTGCACCTATCCTCTTCATTAATCCTTATATAAGACCCTTTTTCTGACCAAAACTTATCTCATATTCATATCTTTTGATGTGGTTTCCTTTTTCTTCTATCTATATAGTCTTAAAAACTTACTCCTAAGTCTATGCCATGTATTTTTCTCATATATCTATGCCAATATATTGGTTATTGCTACCTTGATCCTAAAATAATAAAATTTATGTATATTTTTTGACATGTTCACTTTATTGATATAGAGTTTCTTATGTTCAAACACCCATTATTTTTACCACTAATTCTTCACGCTTCGCTTTTACCATCTTCTTTTTCACCTCCACAATTTATACCTGTCTCAACCCCATAATCACTTATAGCTTAACAAATTACATATACCTTGAACCACTGTCACTTCCACTAGCCTTATCACATCAACATCTAATAGTCACTTAAACTTGAGAAAAAACTCATATTGTTCATAACTTGTATGACTATGTCATTTATCACACCTCCACTTAAGAATCTAATTCCACTTCTTTCATTAAAACTAAAAAATTCACCCACTAGTCAAGTTATGCAAGATGAGTCCAAAGCTCTGCATTATAACTAAATCTATACCCTTGTTCCTATTATACCAAATATCAACATTGTTGATTGTAAATGGGCCTTTCGCATCAAGGCAATAGCTTATATGGAGTTTACTGTGAGTTAACCTAGATGTTTCTCACTTTCAGTTATTTAACTGTTACTTATATGATTGCTATGATTCTGGACATTATTGGTTCGAGGAGTTTGATACTTGGAACTATATATGGAAGTGTTTTCAAATTATATGTGTATTATGGAATGTGTACTTAACTAAATGTTAAATGCTGTACTCAAATCCAAAAAATGGGATAAATGACATGAGCATATTGAATGAAAAGTATTGATAGCATATTATGTGAATTGATGCATTCCATAACATTGATATGCATGATCAAATAAAGGAGTTATGACCGGAGTGACCAACATGAAAAAGAGCTTTAAGCTTAGGGTTATGCACAAAGAGCCAAAGGCTCAGTTAATACTCAACTCAGTATCCACAACAGATACGGGACAGTAAATGAAATGAGCCAAGTATCCACAACAGATACAGGACAGTAAATAGGCGCTCGGTCACAACAAAGCAAAAATAAAACAGTCACTTATGCATTTGCATATACATCCTTATATGTATCATATGATTGAATTGAAACGAATTATTGAATTGTTTGAAATATAGTTGAAAAGTAAATGAGGATGTGTTGTGATATGAAATGTTAGCTTACCTGATATACTTATGAGAGTATGATAATCTTGATGTACTTGATAAGGTATGATGAAATGTGATGTGATATTTAATACTGGATGATATGTAATATTTGTTGAATTGGGATATGACTTGTCTCTGTATATCTGGCTTGAGTGAATACATCGATGATGGTTTGCTCACTAAGTTTGCAAACTTATCAAAATTGCAATGTTGATTTTCAGGTTCAGAGGAGATATAGTTAGACTAATTGGAGTATAGCTATTGCAATTAGACATAAGTTAGTGGTTGAGATCAGTTGTACCTGCATATATCTCTAGTCATTTTGCATTAAGAATAGCATTTCTCACCTATTGTCAAATGTATATGTGAACTATGAAGTGTAATGACATTTCTAATTTAATATGATTGTGAATGAAATGATTCAAAATGAATGTTTGAAATGCTTTTGACATGTGATGCATTAAAATGTGGTAATGTGATCTTCTTAACATGCCATCCTCGTAGAGAATGTTCTCGAATAATCATCGATGCGTTTGGGCATATGCTCTATGAGAGTGGTACGTTACACAAGATCTTCTCCTATATACACATTTTGTAAATTCAAACTCTTTGCTAACACTCATGACCCCCACTTTACCTTTCTTTAAAGACTATGACACTCCCCTCTTTGATCCTATTGCATATTATAACACTGTTGGTGCTCTTTAGTACCTTTGCCTCACTTCTCATGATATTTAATTTGTTTTTAACAAATTTTTTATTTCCGTAATAACATTTACTGAAATACGATTAAACGAATTCTTCATATTTGTGGTCAACAACCTCTCATGGCCTATACTTAACTAAAGCCTCAATTATTACTCTCTTTGTCTACTATAATGATCTTCTTGAGATCAAATCTTATTTCTTTGAATGTGAAGAAACAACATATTGTTGCTCATTCTAATACTAAGACTGAATGCATAAGTATTTCACTTATATCTATAGAATTATGTTGGGTCACATCTCTTCTTAATGAAATTGACTTATTTGATCTCAAACCCATCTTATGGTATGATAATGCTAAATCGCTTACTACATATCCAGTTTCTTATACTTGCACCAAGCATATTAAAATTGATATTTATTTTTTTTAGAATTAATCGTTAAGAAAGTTCTTTTCGTCCTTTATATACTAGCTAAATATGGTTGTTCTGGACCTTTAAATGCCCGAGACAAAGTAAAAAGAAGGGCCTAATGAATTAGTAGTATGCAACTATGTAAACCTCAAAGGCATATTTTTATTATCAAATTTTAATAGCAATACATAAGTGACTTAAGTTATAAGTCACGTGTTGGGACCCGATTTTGGAACCCGAACCCTAACCGGAAAAACGGAAAATGGAAACGAAAAGAGAAACAACAGAACGGATCCTAAACCCGAAAGTGGGCCAAAACAAAATGCGAAACACAAAATTGGAATCAAAAAGCGTGCGAAAACCAAAAGAAATCGAAAGCGCGTGGAAAACTATAAAGACGATCCTGATCTAAATCAATCCAAATCGGTATAATTTTTTTTCTTTTTTCATTCTGTAATCAAGCAAAATCAATTTCCCCTTTTGAAATCATCAATTCCATAACCTCAATATTTTATCCCTCATAAGCAAATCATAACCATCGATTTAAAACAAAAACTTATTTTTCTTTTGCCATCAAGACGCACACATGTCTATATATCACCAATTCAAATCATATACAAAAGCACTTCAATATTTCCAATCCATCAACAAATTCATCGGACCTCCTGTCCAGAATCCCAACACAAACAAACACATTCATATACTCATAGCACTTCAATAATTCTCAAACATCAGTATCATCGGACCTCCTGTTCGGAACCCAGATCACATTCAATCATATTCATCCATATCCAAGTCACATTCATACCCAATTCAATGCACAAATTCATAACTCATTATTTACATTCCAAAAATAAATACATTACGAATAATACAACATCAATCCCAAAATTTGAATCCAAAAATATAAAGATACAGAAATCCCCACAAAAACAACATATGCCTAAGCTCTTTTTTTTTACAAAGATTTATCTTAAACCAAAAATAAAAAATACAAATCACAAACATGACTAACAAACGTCTTATCTTTCTTTCATCCGATTTCCTTCATGATTACCTGGAGATGGGGATGAAAGGGGGTGACCTTTACAGCTCGTGGATAACATGTTTATAACAGAAAAATCAGCAAAATTTATTTTTCCATTTTATGGAAATTTCACAGCAGAAAAATGGCAAAATGCTTATTTCTCAAACTTTTCAACTTTTCAAATCATTCATAAACAATTTCAAAAATTTCACAGTTGAAAACCTCAAATGTTTATTTCTCCAAAATCTCAAAATTTTCACAATTTATGAACAATTCCAAACCATGAATGCAGCACATTATAACACACATAAGCACATAACACATCACAAATTTTTGGTTTGGGTCGGTCCAGAAACAGAACGTACTGCATATTCCCGCATAGCGGTCCTGTGCAGTCTTGAATAGAACGTACTACACCTTTCCGCATAGCGGTCCGGTGTAGCCATGAACTTTATGGGAGTCCTTAACGGAGCTCCAATGCCACTAGCGGGCAGGCGGGCGAAGCCTAAACAAGTGCACTTGACCCTCTTATGGGACCTAACCAAACCCACATAACAGATAGTTCATACTTGAAAAATAGATTTGCCAGAAGGCACATTTCGAAAATTCCGTTTTCATATCATGTCATATTTCATACAAATGTCATTCATAGTTTCAATTAAAATAATTCACATAACAATATTTCAATCACACAAAGAATACAACATTTTAGCAACTATTTCGAATCAATCAAACAATCATTCAATTGCATCAATTTTATCAAATTATTCAAAACAATGAATTTAACCATTAAAAAACAAATAATTTGAAAACCCTTTCACTTTCTTGATTTTTCAAAAACACATACATAGCTTATAATTCAAATTATAAACATGATACCCACCTCATTTCCCATGCTTGGAACTTATTCAAAGCCTCAATTTTTCCATTGCCTCACTTAGTTTTCCTCATCCAAGACAAAATCCCTAATTAATAAACATCCAAAATTGAACATCATATAGGGCATAATCACCAAAATTAACTATAGAAAAATCCAAACCCATAACATTCTTAAACTATCTAAACCAAAATCTCATTAAAATTCAAAGATCAAAAATCTTCTCTTACCTTAATCTTCTCTAAATTCGAAATTTCTTGGCTTGAAATAAAGCTCTTGAGCTCCTCCACCTTTTTCTCTCTTGAATCATGTTCGAAATCCCTCTTAAAATCCAAGAAAAATGAAACCCTAACCCCTTTTTTCTTCTTTCTTCTTCTCCCATCCGAAACACACTTTCTCCCTTCTTCTTTCTTTTGTTTCTCCGTCCAAATTTTCGTGCATTACTTCCTTCTTAAATGACAGCCCACATTACTTGCCATTAATGAAAGCAAAATGACCAGCTTGCCCTTCCTTAAAAGCCTTATAACTTAATAACTTAAGTAACCTTCCAATTTTGCCCTTCATGCCTTCTAACACTTTAATTTCTAACACTTTAATTAAATATAATCTAATAAACTTATGCCATATGATCTTACTCAATTTAACATGTTAATTACTCCCATTAACATGCTAATTAAGTCCTCAAAATCATAAAAATAAATCAAAGTCTCAAAATTCATTAAGTCATGATTTGCTTAGGACATTTTTCACATCATCAAAATTGAAGGAATTTGCTAAAACTTCCTTCTAGAGAAATGTTCCTCATTGTCTCAATTTTATAATGACACCAAAAACGCTTAATTCGGTTCAGAAATGAAGAAGTTATGGCCAAAAACACTTTCAGACCAATATTAAATCAAGACTGAAGACTACACCTAACTTCACTCCAAAAATTGAACATCTTAGGGCCTAAATTGACACTTGATTTCTTCAGATAACTTGTAGCTCCATGTCTCTCGTTTAATTTGAAATAAAAATCAACTCAATCGGAGCTCTACAGATCACGATATCTCTAAAACACTGAAGCGTGTTCAGAAAATATTCAACTCATGAATTTTTATCCAATCCTCTCTCTTTGATTCAAATCAATCTTTCCAAATTGATCTCAAAAATCATAAATTGGTACGGAGAGATAGAGGGATGTCTTAGGAATCTAACGCTTCAAAATCTAGTCGATCGGATATCGGACGGAGAAGTTAGAAGCAAAAGAATGAAAGAGGGTTGGTCGCCCTCGCGAGTTGGTTGCAGGGTGACCATTTCGCGACTTGGTTGCAGTCGCGACCAGCAAACTTTTGAGGCCCATAACTTTTGATCCATAGCTCCAAATTTTACAGACTTGGTATCATTGGAAAGCTAAAAGAATTCTATACAACTTTTATGAAGGACCCAAAAACCAATTCCATCTCTAAAGGGGTCAAAAATCCATTAAAAGTTTCTGCCCAAAAATGCTATCCTAAAACACCAACACAAGTTCCATAAATCATAACTTTCTATTTCATTGTCCAAAAATTCCATACTTTATATCAATGGACAGATCAAAACATAATCTACAACTTTCATGAAAAACTTCAAAGCAACTTCAACCTCTAGCTAAGTCAATTTTTCAATCAAAGTTTCTGCCATGTTAAAAATCACCTAAACAAAATCCAAAACTTTCAAATTTCACATCTTCCAATTCCACAATCAAAAATAACATATTATACATCATTTTAAAGCTATGCAATTTCTCTATGGCTTTCATGTAGATCCCTTACTCTAATTCAGACCACATCAATACAAAAATTGGCCTCAAAGCAGTACACACAAACTTACCCTTAATAACATTTTTGAAAAATAAAGCAATATAACCTTAACTTCAGAAGATCATAACTTTCAATCCCGATATCAAAAACTGTCATACTTCATGGCGATAGAAAGCTCTCAACAGAAGCTACAAGTTTCATAAAGATCATTTTATCAAATTCTGCCTAAATCAAGCCAGAAAATTCACAAAAATTTCAGCTCAAAAAGTCAACTCTATTACTATTCATCCCAAAATGTCAAACTTTCTTAATTCTCCAAATTCTCACACATTCATTATTTATTTCTTACTTTTCAACTCCATTAAAGCAATTTATTCACCATCAATTCCATTTAAACTCAAAACACCCTTTTAGGCCATAATTAATCATAAACATCAATAACAAAAGCATACACGCATATACTCTCTCATCATCAACTTGCTAAATTCACCTATCTCATATAACAATCCCCATTCTTGAATTTTTTTCTTTCTTTGCACGAGAAAATAATTTACCACAAATTTCTCATTTAATGTCAATTGTATAATTCAAAAGCCCACTAAAAGAGCGGGATCCAACATCATGCACTCAAGAAAATACTAAGGCAAAATGATCATAGCAGCAAATATCTTAAGGCAAAATGATCATAGTAGTAAATATCTTACAAATTTCAACAGTAATAAAATCATGTAAACCAATAGCAATAGCAACGTCAGATTGCAAAACACCAAGTAGTTACAAAACTACATTAACAAGCACACAAATGGTAACAAGAACTAAATTTTCTACATATTTCTAAATACAAAATCATCAATAATAGTATTAAGATCAATATTGTCCAAGATATCCTTCTCGATCATAAAATATCCAAACCATTCAATCTTTCTTGTCACATTGATGACCTCAGTTAGGTTTTCAATAATTTTAAATTTGAAAAACTTTTGTTAACTAATGCTACAATCACAAAAGTAGTCAATATGATTCGACAAATAATTGGAATATTTAGATAAAAATCTACAGCTTTAACAATTTCAAGAATTTCAATTGTTGACATTGACTCATTTGGCAAAGTCATTTTCAATACTTTTAATTTAGGAAAAAGATAATCTAAATCCATATCTAACATATTATTATGAGAAAAAATAGATTAAAATTAGTGCAACATTCTGTTAGTTCATTATCATCCAATAACCTTAACTTCTTTGAATTAAATAAGAATCCGAAAATACTTTCAAATATTATTACTTGCTCAAATATATTCTTTGACTAAGTAATTGTCATATCCATAATAACTAGAAAGTAACTGACTCTAAAGGACTCCTCACTTATTACGTTTCATCACTATAATCATTTTCTTCAAATTGTCCTTTTCTAATAATACAAAATCTAACTAGAAGTGTAGGCTTTACATTCATCTTATATTAAGACTTTTAGCAATATTCATACTAAATAAAAATTCCTTCATTTCTATATTTCTCAAAAATTACCATCACACCTTCTAATCTCTTTATTGTAGCATCGGTGCATATATGTTTAAACTGTAAAATTTTGCTCAATATATTAATAGTAAATAAAATATCATACCAAATAACCATGTCAAGTAAAAACTCAAAACTCTTAAGTGAACCAGCTAAACTTTCCGCTACACTCTTTAACTTGGCATAATTACAAGATATTGATAATTCCATCAAAGCTAATCTTATTTGATGATCTTGAAATATAGTAACTTTAACACTTTTTATTGGACAATGATTTCAGGGTTAAGCCTAGAACATTATCAAGTAATACCTTCCACCTTTTAGGAGAACCTTAAAATAATGCATGTATGCATTATATAACTCCAAAAAATGAAATAAAATTAATACAAGAATGCTCTATATCACTAAGAGTAAGGTTAAGACTATGACAAGCAGATGACATACGTAATGCTCTAAGATTTATTTCAAGTAATGGCTTTTCAACTTTTAAGGCCCCATCAGTATTATCGTATGTCTAGGATGTAATAAGAAGTGAACACAACAAATTAAGTGCATTTAAGTATAGTAAGGGACAAAATGGTACTTAATGTAAAAGATATGTGTAAAAGGGTAATTTGTACATTTCGGCATGGATATACATACTTAGACGTAAAATATGGATGAGATTGAAATTAATTGATGAGATTATGTGACAATGTGAGAATTAAAGAAAGGACTAATGTGCAATTTTTCCTAAAGTTATCAAATGAACCAATAGGATTAAGGAATATGTGACTAATAATAATAAAGCATATGTTTCCAATAGTAAGTAAGCATGTGTGTGAGTCTTGGAAGTGTATGAATGGGCATAAGGATAGGAGAGAGGGATGGCCTTTAGGTTGGGAATTCTAGGTTTTTCCCCTCTACTTCATCTTCTTCATCACACCATTTTTCATATAAGGAATCAAGCTAATCTTTGGTAGAAACCAAGGTAAAATCTAGTGGTTTTCTCTTCATACAGGGTTTTGTTATGTATATGTAATTGTTAAAGATGAGTTTTGAATGGGTGTGTTATGTGTAGAGGAGGAGAAGACCAAAGGCAAAGCAAAAGGCAAAGAGAAGCAAATAGAGTGAAGTGAAAGGGTTTTGATCACTTCTTCAGGAGGTATGGGATTTTTGATATGTTTGCTTCGATTATGAACGTGATGTGAGGGGAATTGGTAAAGCAAGTATCCTATTTGCTAATGAGATGTTGGTTAAAATTGGATGTGTTTTTGTGTTGCTCTTACATGATAAGGACAAAGTTAGTTGATTTGGAATGTACCTCGTTGGATCGATAGGTTCCACTAAATAGACATTTGTAATTTGGCCATATCTTGGTATTTAGACCTCCAAATTAGATCATTTTAATTGGAGATTAAACTAGATACATAGGTATAAAACTTTCATGAAGGAATTGAAATTTGATTCTACCTTTAAGGGTCTTGAATTCTGTCTTGAAGTTGAGTTCTGGTTGTTGTCCTTGTTTTCAAACATCCTATAGTGTTTTGGGGATAAATCTAGAAATACTTAACCAAATTGTAACACCCAAATACCCCCTGGGAGGATAGATGGATGCCACCCAAGACAGAACAAATACCTCCTGGGAGGATACATGGATGCCACCCAAGATAGAACAAACAAAACCAAACATCACACTGGTATTTATTTTATTTAGTAACTCAAACCCACACATATATATTACATATCGAATCTCAAAACAAAAATCCAAAGAATATGTACAGGCCCAAACACGCAAAACAAAATACATTTTCGAGAAATGTAAAACAGACTCCTTTGGCCAGTGCAATAGACTTGTCCCAGTCTTTAAACTCTTCGCTCCAAACCTACACGAGGCAAATCCACCATGCTAAGCATATAACTTAGTGAGTAATAACTAGTCTATATTAACCGATTTTAATAAACATGAAGAATGCATTTGAGAACAGATTTTTATTCTAAACAAAATGGCAGAACACAGGAGATGATAAATCTTTCAACAGAACATAAGTCTGTTTAAATCAGAAACAAACATTTATCAACAATACAAAACCAGATGACTGCTAAATCCATTTACAGAAGCGGGTAACGGGACTTATACAGAAGAG
>JAOQMR010000007.1:11864518-11886925 GCA_027563865.1 Erythroxylum pelleterianum
AAGTTTCATTAAACCAATTTACCCGGAAAATGCCATGAATGCATGCCAAAATACTTAAGCACAATTAAGTAAATATGTCATAAGCAAATAACAAACATAATTCGTACTAATTTCCTTTAATATTCTAACCCCTAATTTGGGGCGCTACACAAATTGCGTGTAATTTATTCCATTAGAAAATTAAGATATATAGGAACAAATCTCTAAAAAGACCATAAAACCTAATTCGAACGTTTGCTATATGAATATAATAAAAAATAGACATATGAATGGTGAGTGTCTGTCACGATTGTGATCCTCTCTTTTGTCGCAACTAGGACATCATTTTCGTTTATGATGTTTAGCACATCTCATCCGAACCTTTTTGGATGTCATTAAAGCTTAGCAATCCAAGTATAAGCATAATATGAGACTCATCATACATGTAATATGTATATTCTTTAATACTTTCATTGATGTATTATTGAAAAGGAATATGATCATAAAGCATATTAAATACGAATAAGCATGATAAAAATTTCAAATTATAATTGTAAGCATAAGGGAATGAATTTTCTTTTTGCTTAAAATTAATCCTTTATGTTGACATCTAGTGAGAACATTTTTGACATTTTTTAAATGATCTTCCTTATCTTTATCTAAAAATATAATAATGTCATCAATATAAGCTAAAGTAAATTCTTCTAATCCTTCTAAATTGTTATCCATAAATCTTATATAAGCATGTACGAATAAAAAAAACTTGGAAAATTAATCCCATATTTCGAAAATAATTTGTAAATCTCAATTCTTTAAAATATGAACTCATAAAACCTATTACTGATCAAGATGAAATAATTTATGGTTATGAATCGGATCAACAAGAAATATATATGGATTAACCAAAATCAAAAGGTTCAAAAATAAAAGAACAACCCGAAACAAATCAAAGTGGAGAAAAAAAGAAAATTTTATGAATTTTAGTTCTTTAATGTGAGTCCAAAATGTAATTTTGATGTTCTGATGATTAGTTTTAACATGTCAAGTTTTAGTTGTGGGCAAGTAGGCATACCTAGAAAAGTGTGCAGCTGCTTCTGTTCTAGGACATTACGATATCTTCTATTTTAGAGACTTAAGTCTCTTCTATTTCAGAGGCTATTGCCTCTTCTGTAAATACCAATCATAGGTATCTTTTATTCTGTTCCCGATACCCACATTTGAAGAAATTAGTAGTCAATTTTATATATGATGATGGGATATAAATTGTGGGTATATGAAAATGATTGGATTTGGATAATGGGATTTGGATATAAATGTGTTTGGATTCCGGACGGGAGGTCCAATGACTCTGAGTTTTGTTTGGGAATTATAGAAGTGTGTTTAAAACCAATTGCAGGTTTTGGGTTTGCTATTATACAGCCGTTATGCTGTCCGATTTTTGACAAAATTGGTTTTATGGTAAAGATAGGATAAGAAAAAGATTGTTGTTAAAGATATTTTTGAGACATTGTATGATTTAGAAGAATTGAGTTTTGATTGAGAATCAGTTTCTAAATGGTTTTGACTTGTATAAGATGAAAATTAGATGAAAAAAAACATGAGAAATTGTTTCAAGCAAGGAACCACGCCCAAGTATCACGGTATTTCTGATAAAATGTTGGGTTCCGAAAACGGGATCCAATAATTAGGGTGTCACAGAACCCGTTGGTGTTGTCCCTTCATATTAGAACTATTGTCATAACCTTGACCCCTCATATCATGAACATTAAGATCAAGAGACTTAAATATATTCAATAATTCATTGACAAGTTCTAATTCATATATGTTATCTACCTTCAAGAACTCTAAAAATTACTATTCTATTTGTGTTTTGTTACTTAAAATATTTGCACATCGTACTACCAGATTCATTTGTTCTTGATGACTCATATATGAGGTTCAATCAAGAATTACAGAAAGGTATTTTGCCTCTTTAGTGATCTTAATAATAGAATTTTTAACATAATGGGCCAAAAGAGAAATCAACTAATTTTGAATTTTGTTATCAAGGTAATGATGATGAATATCATAATTTTGAATGTGTATAACATGATCTTGTATTATCACCTCAAATCTATCAATCATCTCAATTAATCCTAAAAAAATTACCATTATTATTTTGGTAAAATTTCTCATTGGATCATTGAAAAACCAATTTATATTAGTGAGACATTTCATAACGAAACTATTCTTATTAACACTATCTCTAATGTTCTTTCTCCTTTACAATTTCTCATTATAAATCCTTATTAATTGTTTGATGTTTGTTCAATCTTACTTTTAGTTCATTCCAAGTCTTTATATTAGTCATATGCTCAATACTATTCTCATGTCCTTTGAACCTTTCACTAAGATGCTTCTAATTTCTAATCCATCATTTCCTAATGTACTTTGTTTTTTATTAGATTGAAGAACTTACAATAAAAGCAATATACTTTATCCACATGTTTTGAGTAAACCAATCATTTTCTATCGCTAATCTCTTCATTACTTAATTTTCTATAATTATAAGAATATGAAAATTTTTGAGTAGTATTAACGTTCAATTCTCTTACAGACCCTTTTTCAATTAAAATGACTTATTTTATTGTCAAGATTACCTCAATTTCTAGGATCAAAAATATCCAAAGGAGGGATTGGCTGCCCATTTGCACTTAAATTTTCTTAATTGGATGTATCTGGTATATGATCATGCTCACTCAAATTACTAATATCCTCATGAATATGAATCTTATCACTTAAATTTTCATTAGGTTGTTAAAAATTACCTTCATCTAATTCCTTGGGATTCTTACTAGAGGAGCATACTCTTTTAACAAATTATTGATAACTCCTTTTTAGGATTCTATTAACCATTCTACTCGTTTATTTTTGCCCTTTTTTCATTTTTAGAAAAATGCTTTTTAGTTAACATCGTATAAAACAATTATAACATAATCGGACTAGAAAAAGAATAAAAGTACTTATATAGAACTGGAAGAAGCAAGCAAGCGCGACATAATAACTTGACGATATTTCATAAAGATATATCAATGATATTATATATATCCATGATAGAGAAAAAAATAAAGAGCAAGATTTAATATCCTATATTGAAAATGAAAAAAAAGAGCAAACTTTTACGGTAAAAGCTATTATACTCATAATCTATTTTTTTTTCAAGTAATTCTAAAACATCAAAAACTAATAATGATCCACTTTTCACTAAATAGAATAGATATTCACAACAATATCCATATTATAGAAACATTGAAACTATATTTCATCAATAATGTACAAAATTAATTATATATATATACAAAATTGGTTGAACCTAAAAATCAGAAATTATAATTATGATTTAATAAATGAAATAAAGATAAATTGCAACTGCAGAAGGAAATAAGGGATAAAACTATTAACTATGAAATTATACTCAAATTTTAATGTGAATTTCAATTCAAAAATAGAAAATTCTACCTAAATTGAAAAAGCTATCATACTCATAATTAATTGTGATATGAGATTGTTGCAAGATTTATGTGATTGCCAGATGGAACAAATTTATGAAGGATTGGATTAGATTGTGATTGTTATAACTTAATTTGGCTCCTGTTTCTTAGTGTGTTGTAATTAAACAAATCTCACAGATAGAGTTTCATGCAATCCAATTGAAGTTATTTACTTTTAAGTCTTTAATTCCAATGAGTGTTGCTTAAATAAGGAAATTGGAGCTCTCATCAAAAACCACATTTGGTTTTAGTGTAGTTTCTGTCTTTTCAATTTCTTAACAACTTATTAGTAACATTTGTAAATAAGGAATGTTAAATATGCATCATACACTTGTCTGAGTGGAGAACATGACACTGCCATTAGCATATTGCATGAATTTATGGGTGACAGACAGTAACATAGAATTTCCAGGTTAATGATATGTCTTATGCTGCCAAGTTAATAGTACTAGTTAGACTTTTCATGCACAACATATTATATTATATACATGTTTAGTAGAAAAAGGATTGCCTCGCATGGGAACATTGGTCTTTGTCCATTTCAGTTCACCAATAATCTCCACATGAACAGCATCCATCTCTAAAGTGATGAAACCGCTTGTTGTCTCGCACTATTATGTCTCTCTGAACTGCTTTGGATATTAACTTGGCAGCATTATGGCAATCTAAACAAATTCTCAAGTTCTTGTAAACCCTGAGTACTGTACCCCTATTTGTCTTCAGTAATCCAAAACAAATTGCAAGTTTCTCGCTGTGCCCTTGCAATAACTTAATTTTCTCTTGCTCCTCAAGTTCATGAAGCACACAACTTGTGTTTGGTTTATATCCTAATAAGCTTATTTTTTCCTCTAATCTTCTCCACATTCGTCTAATCTCTTTTGCTTCTGGCAGTAAGTTGTCACCAACAACAAAGCTATATAATTTGCCTCCAAGCTCTATCCAACTGCAGCCAGCATCCTTGTGCAAGTTCTTCTCTTTCATCACTTGCCTAACCTTACGAACATCGTCCCATTTCCCTGACCCAGCATACAAGTTAGAGAGCAAAACATAATTCTCTGCTTTGTCTGGTTCCATTTTCAGTAACTTATCGGCAATTTCCTCTCCCATTTTTAGTGCTCCAAAAGTCCTGCAGGAACTGAGCAAGGAGCCCCAGATTCTAGCATCCGGTTCCATAGGCATATCATTCACAATTCTCATAGCATCTTCCAATCTTCCAGCACGACTTAGCATGTCAATAAGACAAGCATAATGCTCCAATTCCGGGTTTATCTGGTACATGTTCATCTGATTGAAATACTTCAATCCCTTTTCAACCAATCCGGCATGGCTACATGCCGTCAAAATTCCAAGAAATGTTAAGTCATCAGGAATTTGGTTGAGTTCATTGCTCATCTTCTCAAACAGTTTTACAGCCTCTTCTGCATTTCCATAAGCTCCATAAGCTGCTATAACAGCATTCCAGGAGGCCACATCTTTAAATCTTAACCCGTCAAAAACCCTTCGAGATTCTTTTATACAGCCACATTTTGCATACATATCTATGATTGTACAGCTCACATAAGCATCTTCTGCGAGGAGGGCTTTTATTGCATAACAGTGAACCTCTCTTCCCAAAAGCAAAGTTGATTGTTGCGAGCAAGCTCCCAGAGCACTCACCGTGGCAATTTCATAAGGTCGAACTCCAGCAGAAACCAACTTGCGGAAGAGATCCAGAGCCTCATTTGGTAGTCCATTTTGTGAGTAACTCGTAATCATCGCATTCCATGATACCAAAGTTTTGCCTTTCATCCTGTCAAACAATAATCGTGCAGACAGAGGCTTCCCACATTGTGAGTAAAAATTGAGTAGTGATATATCAATAAAAGTATCTGCTATCCCATTTCGCACTGCAAATCCATGGATTTGTTTCCCATGTTTCAGGGATTTTAGGCGGCTACAAGCTAAAAGTAGGCTACCTACACTAAACGAATCAGGCTGTAAACTGGAATTTGTCATTTGAATGAAAGAATATAAAGCTTTTCCAGGATCATTGTTCTGTGCATATCCACCAATAAGGGCATTCCAAGAGTTCACAGTCTTCGTTTCAATATTTTGGAAAACATGCTCAGCAGAACGAAGCATTTCACACTTAGCATAGGCCGCAATTAAAGCATTTGCAACGAGTTCATCATGATGTAACCCATGTCTAAGAGAGTAACCATGCAGTTCCTTCAAGCTCAGTACTTGTGATTTGTCCAAACAAACTGGCAAGACATTTAAGACAGTAACCTCATCGACCTTGACTTCCTTCCATTGGTTTTGCATTTTTCGCAAATAATCATACACTATGCAGGTTTCTCCTTTTGCAGAAAAATTCCCAATAATAGTATTCCAAGAAACCACATTTTTATTAACATTCTTATCAAACAGCATTTGACCCTCAAGCAAGTAGCCAGATTTTAAATACATGTCAACCAACGCATTGCTTACCATCAAATCTGCAGACTGGCCAAGTTTTACTGTCAACCCATGAAGCCCCCTGCCCATTCCAACATTTAATTCTCTAGCACAGAGAGGTAACAGAGTTACCATTGTCGCCACATCCGGTAACAATTCATCCTCTCCCTCCAACATCTCTGTCAACATTTTAAAACTCTCTCTAGAAAAACCACTTTCAACGAACCCCCAAATCACTGAATTCCATGAAACCAAGTTCCTCTCTGGCATAAGATGGAAAACTTTTGATGCTTCCTCAACAAAATGATATTTCGCATACATTGTGATTAATGCGTTACCCACAAACACATCAAAAACCAAACCCATCTTTATCGCCATCCCATGAACCACCTTCCCCAAGCTAACATCCACAAGCACACTGCAAGCCTTAATGACACAAGGGAAAGTAAAATTATCAGGCAGGAACTCTGTACTCGAAATCATTTCCTCAAACATAAGAATAGCATCACCATAAAGTTGATTCCTCGTTAGCCCACTAATAACTGCATTCCACATAAACAAATTCTTTCTCTGACAACTTCTAAACAGACAGAGAGAATCCTTGGGGCATCCACACATGGCATACATGGAAATGAGACGGGTATTAAGTACACAATCATTGCAATAATGGAATGACTTCCGAACAAGCTCATGAAGTTCTCGGCCAGTTTCAACATCATTTCTTTGGCCACTGGCTTGGATTAACATCCCCAGTGCTTCTTTTATTGTTAACGAATTCGAAAGAGCATCCTTTTGGGGGCCTACTTGAAGAAAGGCCAGAGCTTTATGAAGATTACCACTGTCGCAGAGATTGGTAATCTGTTCCAGAAATGGTAGCTGACGAGTAGCGTGACTGGTTAAAGTTGAAGAGTGGTCTTGGTGAGTTTGTGTAGATAATGAGAGGAATGTTCTTGGCTTGGCAATTGAACGACGGTTGTGAAACTCATGTGGTCTTGTCGTATAATCACGCAAGTGCGTAAAGGCGAAGCCGGTGTTTAACTGTTCCAGCGAGGCCATGGTTGTTGATTTTCCAAAACGTCAAGAACCAGACACTTTCATGATAGAAGCACACCCAACATATACGTGGAATCAAGCAGAACCATTGAACCAAAAAAAAACAAAAAAAGAGTGAAATTCTCGGAACACAAGTGATAACAAAAGATCACAGATGGTTAACTAGCCAAGACGATGCATGGTTTGTTTAGGTAATGTAGTCAAATACCAAACATAAGTCAAACTCTAAACCATATCCTCAACTCCATCAAGAAGTTAAAAATTTGGGGTTAAACGGAGCAAGCAGAAGATGACCGCAGAGCAGACATTTGAGACAAGACGAGGCTGTTCGGTCACAGTGCCAACTGCCAAGTAGTTGAGAGTTGTTCTGGATAATGAGTTCAGCAATAGCAAGTAAGCAAGTGGCACCTTCCAATTCCAAGAGTGATTATAGTTCGACAAAAATATCCTACGGCTAGCCAGTTCATCTGTGATCTGTGGGACCAGGAATGTATAAATTTGTTGGCTATCAGACTCCAGCTTTGTCCTGGTTACGAGTTTTCTGTATACACTCACAGTTGCACATAAGGCTGCAATGGAGTCATTGTATTCGATCTCCCCACGAACAAAATCACGAAAATTTGTACTGCTGCGGCTGTGAAATCACTGCAAATGCCACGATCGATGCGATTAGAAACAGCATATCCCCGTTTTAGTAAGCATCTTGTTCAGAAAGTACTCAATAACAGCCACAGCTTCTCTTTGAAATCCAGGTCTGAAAATGGCGAGGAAATTGTTACGAGCTCGTGTAATATCGGAATCATCACAAGATATTTCAAGCATTTGAAGTTTCTTCACTGCGGTACAAGTGCGAAACTGTGATCTATCATTTTTCAACAAACCTTATCTTGTACACGGTTTAACATAAAATGATTAAAACAAAACGTGTAAGCTACAATGGACCTCTCCAATCTGCATTATTAGCCAAGTTAGGATCCAATCACTATGGTTGATCTTTCTATAACAATATCTACAAAATCTAACTGATACAGAAACAAAGAAATCAGTAAACTTACAACTGAAAGTTGGAATCATTTATTTTTTGAATGTAACTACACTTGAGCAATTTGGAACATAATAATATGTTACAACTACCTAGGTTTACATTTAAATGAAGATACTTAACATGATTATTGTCAGGACCAGGCGAGGTGAACCAAATGAAACACTTATTAAAACAACTTTTACTACCATGGTCTACTCAATTTAGAGGGAGAAAAACAAGAGATTATACAAGCAAATCGAAGAAACAAAATCATATCACTAAACACATCGTCAATTGGGTTCAAGTCACATTTATAGCTCACAACAAGCTCAGTGCACTTAGCAATGCGTTGAAAAACAGTTGGAAGTTGCAATTTATTGTTTTTTTTTAATCAATTTAGCTCTCTATAGACACTTCAGTACGTATTGATTACAGTATGACCATGTGACTCATTGTAATAGTGTGATTGCAAAAGCTATGATTAATATAATTTCTTTCATTTTTCAAAACAGAAATCAGTAATGAGAACAGACTAGATGGAAGAAAGGTAATCTTTTATCAAATTCAAGATGGGGTTAGCATAAGATGCTCCCTCCAATCTCTGGAACAAGATTCCATCCACCCGGGCTTGAATTCCATCAGAAAGTGAAAGATTTTGCAGCAGTTCTTTCAAACTTCTGTCTACGTCAGCTACAGAATTTCCTATGCCACTCAAGAGCTCTGGAAGAGTAGGGGAGGGCCTTGACATCTCAACAAGGGTGACCTAGGCAGTGAAAGAATAGTCAAGATTTGTTTCCGAACACATTAACATACACATAAGCAGAAATTGGCTAGTTCCTTGAATATCCTTAATCCACTAGACCTACAGCTGCTTAACAGGCCAACAAGTGGAAAGTGGCTTCATTTGCATGCAAAAGCATCTTGTGCCCAAAACCAACTAAGAGGGCATGGCGGCAATGACCTTTTAACCTTGGCCGCCACTTTAGGAGGAATCAAGAAACAATATGCCAATTAACAGTATGCAAGCACTGGTAGTCTAACATCTTTGTTGTGCTAGTTTGGAACTCTATTTTGAACAATCAATCCAAGGGGACACTTGTGTCAAAAATAAAACCTAGTGTATTCAATTGAAATAAGTTTGGAATCCAAAATATATTATCTAAAATGTGTACTAGATCCATGGAGTTGATGAAGCTGAAGAAGTTCAAACCAACCTGCTTGTCCTGGGGAATATTTGCCTTTTGTTTTGCTATGGCAACAGCACGAGAAAGCCCACCAAGGGCATCCACTAGACCTCGTGAAGCAGCATCATTGCCAGTCCAGACTCTGCCTTGTGCAACCTCTTCCATCTTGTCTACCTGCACGAAGAAGCATAAACTCCCGTTATCTTTCATTTCATAACTTCCTAAAATTTCCCCTCTCGAACACCAGTGTTTTCTCTTGCTTCGATTGTATCAATTTTTAGGCAAGTGTAAAGCATACCGGCATTGACCTTGAGAATGCTGCCTTGTCTCGAAATTGCTCGTACGCATGCTGAGCAGACTTCGCAAAAAGTTCAGCTTCATCTGGTCTGGAAATTTATGCTAGTTAATTTTCTTCAAGCATTATAGCGTATCATATGACAAACCAAAAAGCAGAGGAAATTGCTCTTGCCTCTGTAAGTGAAGTCAATGAAAAATGTAAAATGAACTTTATCTCAATCTATCTTGTAAAGATGGACCCAAATTTGTGTTTTTAAAAGACTAGCAACATAATATGAAGGGTTCGATGAAAGAGAACAAGACCTCCTACCTCAAAGGCCGTTGTTCGGCTGCAAGGAGCTCAGCATATTTACCTCTTGACAGAATCTCCTTGTTAAAGCCAAGCTTCTCATACAGTTTCCCCAAGTTAAACTTCCCTACAAGAGACAATTATGAGGACCATGAACACGGATAATTTATCAAGGTCTAATAAGTAGTAATTTAAACTTCCACATTGTCCCCAAATTGTTGTCATGGTTGTGCTCTATATCAGCAACTCTAAGCTCAAGTACAGAGAGGATTTTCTAAAAGAAAACCAAACCAAATACAGACCATTGTTCCTACTGGCTCTAGGGAAAGGAAGAGAATATTATCTAGTGGTTTTCACATATCTTTTAGCTATACTGACTAAACATTTGATATTAGGTTCACCTGTAACAACTCCAATTGAACCAGTTAAAGTTAAGTTTTCTGCAACAATGGTCCCTGCAGCCATTGCCATATAGTATCCTCCACTTGCTGCTACATCAGACATTGATGCAATAACAGGTTTTGATTCAGCCAAGAGTCTGATCTCCCTCCACATTCTGTACACAATAAACTTGAAGGACTCAAAAAAGACCTAGTAGATACTTATCAAATCAGTAGACATCATAATTTAGTAAGACATCGTCTCATACTAATTGTGTATGTTCCTCTGCAAATACATGTTAACAAATAGTGTATGACTTTTGGCGGTAAGCTGCCAATTCAACCCAAACTCAAGAGCTACCAAAGATGCAATTATTTGTTTACCCATTTGATATGGCATAAGAGGCTTGGAAATGCTAGCATAGAGTTGATTGAAATGGACTACCCAATATGAGATTCTAAAAGGATAAGGCATGGCGAACACATTAAGTGGGTAAATAAGCCCATATTCCTTTCAACAGCTGTCAGCAGCATTGTTTAGTTCTTATGAAATGGTGGTCAGGACAAGACCATAATACAAAAATAATGTTGTTCCACAAAAACTGAATCTGACATTCAGGCGATCCTTTCCTATGGCGACAACAAAGTGTTTTTCTAACAAAGACACCGCTACCAAAGATGTGTGTTCTACATGTTTCCAAATCCTTGCATCAAATAAAAGGAAAGAGCGATTGATTCTAACTACAAGATGACATTTATGACATAATGTCACTGAGATCAAAGTTTCAAATGAGTGTCATAACTCAGCAACAATGTCAAATTATTATAATTAAAATATTTATACATCAACTGGAAGAAGAAAAGGGAAAAAGAATTAAAACTGTAACAAAAAGATTCAATTGTAGCAAACTTACAAATCAGAAGCAAGGGCATCACCCCCAGGACTGTCAATTCGAATAATGGCAGCTTTATATCTTTTTGATTCTAGCAAAAGTTTAAAAGAATTAAAACAATGAAGTGAATGAAAATCACCCAAGCACAGAAAAGAAATGGTACGCTTCTAGCTGTAAAGATATAACGGTTAATGTGGCAAAGAAAAAATGCAGGATGTAGAGATGCTTTTAACCACTTTCTTTACCTTTTTGGGGTTATGATTTCTATCGTTTGATGAGAATAAGGATAATAGCAGAATTCAGAATGAAATAAGTTATTGAAGCTTAGGTCAAAGACAGGAAGACACAACGGACAAAGAAGTTTTACTGCAATGTAGTAATGAAGCTAACCCCTCTATTTTCAATGTTTTGGCTAATTCCTTCTAAGCTAGATATAAAACTAATTATTAGTTAAGCACACAATCTAAATTTTTCTAATACTACTAGTCTACTATAACCTAAATAGAATAATTAAAGACCATTTGCATCTAACCCATATTTAACTGACTCCAATTGACAGTCCGGCATTAGCTTTATGTATAATCGGTAACCCAAAAAGAAACTCAGAATAATTAATTCCAAAGCTGACATGCCATGATGGCCCAATTTTATATGCTTAACTGTTGAGAATCCAATTCCCTATGACTGTATAACAATATTTTTTTGAATGTAAGAAAGATGTACCTGTTATAAGAATTCAGATTGATCGCATTGCCTTGTTGCTTAATTCAAGAAAGGATTGGAATTGTTAAAATATACGTGGCATTTTCTTCCCTTGGACAAAATCTGAATTCTATACATTTGCACAAACCTTGGGCTCAATCAACATCCATATACCTAAACTTTACCCACACAAGTTACCCAAACAACTGAAAAGCTCATTTTCCAATGTGGAATATGTATCCAGAAACATGAATCTATGTTAGGAAAGAGAGAAGGAAAAATAAAAAGAAAGAAAAATGCCATCCTTGCTTAAATAACAACATTCAACTCTGTGGAGAATTTGCACTTTGCATCACAATTCACAATAAACAGAAAGGAAATGAGTTAGCCAGAAGAAAGATTCTAACCTCTGACGCTTCGAATCTTCTCAATTAATTGTTCTGCAATGATACCAGAACCAGGGAAACTTAAAGGACCCCGAACGCGTGTAATGCTACCAGAGGCTCTGATCACAGCTACTAGGTCTTTGCTGCCTGTTAAACCAAGAGTCCAGTTCCTAACTCGTGAATATTTCCTGCATATACAGTAAGGGATGAAATAAATAATTTAGGTTTTACATCCACATCTTTACAGATACAAGAGATCACATTTAGAAATACAAAGTGATTATCATATATTAAGCATAAACAAGAACAAGTACAAGATCTGCAACAGTTTTGTGGTCATAAAGCGACAGATTCTCTAATGTTAAAAAGTAAGGACATTTGACCAATAGTACAGGCTACATAAACTTTGTTCTAACTGCAGACTTCACAAAAATACAGAGACTGCAACTTTGTAATTGAGAAAACTACAGATATAAAAGTTAATGAATGAGGGTATTGCATCAAGAATCAGTGTTGTCCTGAGATATTTGGATGTCATATCAGCAGTTATGCACGTTTTATTATTCAAAAACAAAAATAGAAATATTAGACAAGGTTGAAAAACAGCCAGCATTAGCATAAGACCTTGAGTACGATTCAAGAACAACTGCATTGACAAAAATAAAGCTGGAAGATCCAATTTTTAATTTCCACTGGTCACAAATATTGGAGCAATAAAATTGTCAGGGACTAGCTGACTTGCATGCAATAGAAGCTATACAAATGCAGAAATACCTATAGTCAACCATAGGCAGAATTTTTTCCTTTTGGACACCCAGTTTTTGTTTCAACATTGAGATAATCTGCATGAAATAAGTTTCATTAAGATTCTAGAATTAACATGAAACAAAAGCTTCTTGTATAAACGTAAGGAAACCAAACATTTCCTATCCAGCTGGGCAGACTTGTCCAATGTAAAATATAGTCACATGCTTTACCATGCATTTTCAAGGTGTAGAAAAGTTTACAAGAACTTCAATTATCACAGAATATATAAGTTCTCATTGGGCACAAAGCATAACAATGTTGGGGGTGAAGAGAAAAATGTACCAACCATTAGTGTAAAACCGCATTTTCACAATTTAAATTTTCGGAAACTCTTTTTGGTTTCACAGAGACTAACTCATATTGAAAACACATCGCACTTCTGAAAAACCTAGGAAAAAATTTTGAGTACCTCATCATCATATTGTATTTTTGTTATAAACCCCTCTTCTTTTAGTTTTTCTACTTCATAAACGCCTCCATTGATGAAATTCTCCATATCCTCTCTTTTTTTCCCTGCAAAAATTTGAAGAAGCCAGTGAATCTCACATACTATGGGATCAAGGAAAAGGCTAAGATAAGAAGAACCTTTTGTGGAAGAAACTTTATCCAGCCAATTCCCATAGATATTATCAAGTATTGCAGTCAGCATTTCACAATTCTCTTCTGACATAGTTTTGCGTGTTAGTTGATCTCCAGCACTTTTATATTTACCAATCCTTTGCACTTCTGGTTCAATTCCAACATTCTCCAAAACACCTACAGGATGATTGTGTAATGAGGATCAGCTGCAAATGTGCGTCACAATCTTCATATGACAAAAAGTTTGAGAGAGTGGAAAGTACAGTAAAGAAAATTTACTCTATACATGACTGTCATTGCAGAATGGATGTATGGGAGCACCTCAGGAGCAAAAACAGATTAGAAGAATTAAAAGGTGCACAAGTATTCAGGAGCAGTCCCAAAAGATGAAGAGAAAATGCAAACACCATGGATTGCATATTTTAAGGATCATTTCTCAGCAATGAAATCTTAGCTCTTGATATTTGATGGTCAAATTCCTTTCGATTAGTTTCTAAGAAAATTAAAAAACGGCCTGTCAACACTTCTGCAACATCTGACTTATAATAGAATCTTAGAACCTAATAGCAATTTATAAGCATCTAATTTATCAAAAGCTTCCATCATCATAGCTCACACCAAGATGAAACATCAATTCAGAACTGGAATTTTGTGAGAGCATACAACTAACTTTTGTTTTCAGTGACCACAATTTCAACGGTCCTAGTTCTTTCCATCTTTATGACCATTTTCAAAGCACTAATGAATTATTTATCATAATCCAAGATAAACTCCAGCATGAAGATCAGATATCCAATGACTACTAATCCATTTATTCAAGTGACACTTCAAGTAATGGTATGCCAGCAGGGAGACAGTAATATACACACCGTAGCAAGCTCGCTGAATGACTCGTACTATATGATGAAGAAAAAATATTTCAGCCAGAAAATACAATTTCCTGCTCAAAGGCCAGTTAATTGACAAGACTAATCTTGTGAACAACATAAACCCACTTTTGATTAAGTGATCAAACAGTAATAAGACGATACCCTTTTTCAAATGATAGCCTTCCAGCAATGAAGCTATGGACCTATGTTTAAGCGGAAAAATGACAAGATGCAGCAGACTTAAATCATTTTTAGCAGCATATGATCACTTCACTGAAAACAACTGGTTTCAACCTTTTCCCAACTTGAAGATCACCGCAGACAATTAAGGTTCCATCATGTCTCCAACATTTGGGAAATGTATAAATAAAACAAAAAAAAGAAGAAGAAAAGCTTGCTTTACTAACCTCGGAGAAAAGATGCTTGAACGGTCAATCCATACAGAGAAAAATAAGCACTTGGCGGGGCATATAGCTCATCACAGGCACAGGCAAGATAATATTCTTTCTCTCTACAAGCAGGGACATATCCAATGATGAATTTACCTAGCAGTACCATGCAACATAAAATCATTTTTGTTATAGTTGTTGCAGGAGTATGTCTGTCAGCTATTGGCCATTCGCAGAGTAGTACTCATATTTTTACACCCATTGATAAAGACTGGCATATATATTCATGAAGTTGAAAAACGTTTATATTCAGAACCAAAAAAATCTTACATATCGTAAAAGGTTTCGATGATCTACACATCCAGAAGTAGTTGACTGAAATAATGCAGGGAAAAAAAACTGATCCTAGAAAACAATATTTCATCACAATGCAAGATATCTTCACACAGGAAACTGATAAATGCCCAAATATCATATACATGGAAGAAAAGCTTAAGTAGTAACAAGATGATGAACACCATATTCTAACACAAATGTGGGCAAACGCACTCATTAATGGAAGCCCACCAGGCATTGCATGGAGCTTCAATGCATAAAACACCGGTTGGTATATTTCGAAAAGAATTGCATACAAATGGGAGAAAAAAATATTTATTGCAGCTAACAACTGGAGAATTAAATTAGTAAATATTTATAACTTATTCTTGTCTGCCACCTGATTTCTTGAAATTCAAAATGTGCCTCCGAATTTCTTCGACTTTAGCCCATCCACAATTCAAGGACTCAATGTGGAGATAAACACCAGAAATACGAGGATCATATGCAGCTTTAACAAGATTCTCGCAAATTTGAGGCAGAGATAGGCCCGAAGAGAACCTGCTCTTTAGCTGATCACTTATCTGACATTGAACCGCAACAAAACTCAGAAAAATTAGAGAATCAAACATTCTGTAAGTGATAAAGTGGCAGTTCCAACTGTGAAAGAAGTAGGGAAAAAAAGAAAGAAAAAAACCTGGCCTCGAAGTTTCATAGTCAAGACACTGCCTTTACGAACCCGTTCCCAAGGGAAGGCGACGAGCATTCGAAGCTTAACAAGAAAACGTTCCCAAGCTCCGAATTCTCTAAACTGAAAATCACCGCTTGGATAATCCCCATCAGAACTTCTCTCATCATTTTCATTTTGTTTAGCTTCAGATTCTACACTCGCTTTCGCTTTCTCTTCTTCGGAGGTGGAGGAGTCGAAAGCGTGAAGAGAGAAGGTTCTGCGGTGAAGCAAGCACGGAACGGAAAACAAGGGAGAGGGAGAATTGGAGATAAGGACGCGGTGGTGGTGGTGGTGGTGGTGACGGAGGTCGGAGGAAAGGAGAGTGAAGGATAAGTGGGGCTTTGAGAGGACAGAAGCAATGGCGCGGGAGCGGAGAGGAGTGAAGTGAGGAGCGTGAAGAAGCAGTAACTTCGACATGTCTGTTATTTAAATCAACGACTCAACTGAACAGGTGGAGTGAGAGAGAAAAGGAGAAGAAAAGAAGAGAAGAGACTGGCAAAGTGGCAAAGGCCCATCGACGACAAAAGGTCAAGTTTTGTGCACGTCATAAAATAACCAATTTCAATTGCTCAGCCTCAACTCAAACACGTAGTAAACTTCTTTGAGTCGCTTTTAAATCTCGACATGCCAAACTTACGAATATCGTATAGAATTTGGTATTGGATTAAATTTTGATACGATGTCGATTAATATCGAATACTATTTTGAATAGTTTTTTAAATTTATAAAATAATTTTTTAATTTTTTAAAAATTATAAAATAATTCATTACTATATTATATTAAAAAATAACCGGTACAGGTTAGTATTGACCTGTATTTAAATTCGATACAACTAACTTCAATTTTGTATCGATTTTGATTTGATACGGTACGTATCAGCCAGTACCAACTAGTAAATACAGGTATCTAAAACGCTGCCCGCAGGGCGTAGCTCAGTTGGTTCCGGAGGGGCAAATTTGCTCCAAGGTGCAAGGTTCGAATCTCACAGTTTGCAGTGTGGGAGCAACATTCTTGAGCCCCTTGTGGGCTTTGAGGGTGGGCTCCTTGTAGGCTTGTGAGTTGCTCACCTCCCCCTTAGCGGGCCGCTGAGTACCTGATTTACATCCTCCCAATTGCTTCGTCGGGCCAGGATGTGGGGGGCCCTTTAGGTTGGGGATTCAACATTTTGCTCCAAGGTATCTAAAACGCTGCAACATAAAATAATATATAAATTAATAAATTAAATTCGGAGTTGAGACAGGAATTACGAATATGTAATTGAAATCAAAATGAAGTTGAGAACTAATTGTAAACTTCCATGGGCTTTTGTCATTGGACCAAAGTTCCGACATGCATTGGTTCTAGGCCCACTTCCTTAATCAATGGTTTTAACTATGTAATTATATCTCTAGTATTCATTCAAATATTCGTTTTAAAGTCAAGAAAATGCTAGGAGTTAATTGTCTGAAGATATTAATACTAGTTCTCGTTTACCCATTTTTACTTTAATTTAATTAATTTAAAAATTATCTAAACAGATACTAAACTATTTATTTTATAATGTTCAAGAATCAATTGAATGCTCTTAAATACGAAGAATAAAATATCTTTTAATACTAATTTATTATTTTAGTTAACTCCTTAATATTTAAAAATAAATAAATGAATTGCCATTCAAATATAAATTATATCTTATATAATCAAAATTTAAGAATTTTTAAAACCATTACTCGCATCATATTGTGTTAAAAGCTTTGAAAGGGGTTAACAATTACAACTAGTAACATCGCAAGTAAAAATCAAGGATATACTCCTTAATCTCAATACCAAAACCTATTTGAAGTAACCTAACAAGAACTGAACATAAAGAAGAGAAAATATACAATGATCCCTCCCTAAGTTGCACTTCACTCCAAAAATTGTCATGACTTAGACAATTAACTCAACCACAAATAAGTTGCTAAAGTTCATTAAGTTCTAAAATTGTAAGTTACTTTCAGTTCAAAAGAAAATGATATGAGCCTGTCTATAATTAAAACAATAGGAGCCTGTTATGTGATAGGATCCTATATAAACGGAATGAGCCTGTTAAACGATAAAAAAACTTGTTAAACAATAGGAGCCTACTAAACGAAAAGTTATATTAAAAACAATTTAAAACATAAGGAACCTGTTAAAACTTAAAAGAACCTCTTGTAAGTTGAAAATAGAATGAGCCTGTTATAAAGTGGAGGAGTCTTTTGCTGAAATAAATACACACACAATATAATGCGAAAATTTAAAAGTTAAGAGAAGAGAGAGGATGCAATCAATTTATACTGGTTTGTTTTACAACTCAAGTCATGTCCAGTCCCCAAGTATTCAACTTGAATGTTTTACTATAAAAACCAAGTAGTAATTTGACGAGCCTCTTTAAGCTCACAAGTACATATTTTTCAAGGTTCTCTAACTTTCCACACTCGAAGTGTATAATAAGCTTCTAAAAGCTCAAAGAAAAATAAAAGGTAAAATCAAAATTAAATTCTCAAACAACAATTTCTCTATTGATATAGTGATTTAACTTTCTAAGGCACAATAAGAATGATATGACTCTCAAGAATATAAATACTACTCAAGTGTTTCAAAAATCTGTATGTTCGTTACTTCACAAGTGTTGTTGCACTTCTTTAAATAGTCAATTTCTTCAACTAGTCGTTGCTTCATCTCAATTCTGAGTTGACTTTGGATTTTCAATATCATCTCTGCTGGAACAAAAATTTCTGGAGCTAATTGTTTGAAATAAAATTTCTGGAGCTAATTGTTTGAAATAGTAAGATCCTCTTAGATGTTAATAAGGAAAGTTTACTAATAAGGTTCCTACAAGAAAGGACCGTTATCTATACACGGAAATAAATTCAATTTGAATTTTGAAATATTATATAGTTATCATCAAAATCATTAAATATAAACCTTGAGCTAACATTCATCACATTGTTTGCCTTTTATGGACCTCACAACTAATTATAATTTCCCTAATTTATCTCAAAACCTTTCAAATAGATGATGAGTTATTTATTAGAAAATTTTGAAAAACTTGAAGATTTCTCTCTTTCCATACCGCATATATGGTGTAGTTGAAAGTAAGTCTAAACATGTTGACATTTCCTTTGACATAAAGCTTATTTTCCCACTCTAAGATCCTAAACGAATTTGTCTCAAAACAAATAGTATTGCATTTAGTTCATATTTCCTCTACAAAGGTTAAGTAAATTGACATTTGTATAAGAGATGAGAGTTCGTCCCATGTTCCAGATTACACAGGCAATTAAGGTCTGTCCCCTTTAATCTTATCCTTAGTCTTTACTTAATTATTTGTTGCTAGCTATAAGATGAATAAGACTTTGTGTAGGTTGTGCTTTTACCAAACCAGATATAACCATTTGATCCTCTAAAAGTGTTTCCTAAGCATATTCATGTAAGACTTGTATGTAAACTTACTAGATTTGTGTCTTTGCCCAAACTGTGAAATTAGAGTTTATTAAATTTGAATTGTATCTAGACACTTTTTCTCTATTTGTAGAGAAACCTCTCAGGATACATTGCAATTGATCCCCTGGATTATCCCCTTCACTTTTGTGTCGTTTGACAATATGTATCAATCGAATATGGTTCTAAAATCTTATATAAAGTGACTCATTACACCAATTGTACCAAACCAAATGTTATGCTCGTTTCTAATTATAAAAAATACTCTTAGCTTATGGTATTTCTCATTCCCAGTATTTGATTAAGTATCTAAGAGATATCACTTTCGCTTTTTATATTTTAGAAGCTTATAACCTTTAAATGATGAGAATATATCCCTTTAACCCAAATCATTTCCTATTGATTGAATAATTTTCATTTCTCTTTATGACTAGCATTTTGTTCCTACCATGGATTTTCTTAATCTTAAGTCCCTCTTTTGTCTTTACTGTACAAATGTTAAACCATTTCACTTTGGCTATATTTTCCTTGTTTGCATTACTAGACCATAAGCAGTTGTTAATAATCCTCTTAATAAGCTTGATTAGATCCTTTGGCATAATGATATGGGAACCCTAATAATTATACATACTGTCAAAGACTGAGATTACAAGTAAAAGTTTATCAATATAGGATAAGAATTTATTCTTTCAATAGTTGATTCTCTTATAAATTAAATTAAATAGTGACTTACATTTACTATAGGATGGCCTTTTGTAGGAATTACTATCGTAACGTATCTAAAAGGGGCTTACCTAGCTTGAAAACTTAAGATGTTGGTGAGTTCCTATAATGTTTCCCAAGGTCCTATAGATATAAATATTATGCTTTTGCTACAATTTATGTCTAGACCTGACAACTTTTTGAAGTAGAGTAATAAGTCTATAATTTGCGTCAACCCTACATAGTATCATTAGTAAATTAGTAAAAGAAAAATTGGACAATCTAAGTCCCTTACTCTTACTATAATATTTGAATACCCTCCATTTGAATATATATCATAAACAAAGAGCCTAATAAGTATCTTAATAAATAAAGTGAACATGTAAGGAGATAAGGGATCCACTTGTCTTTATCTTTTAGCCCTATTGAATACCCTTTTTTTTATATCTCTATTTACTAAAACCCTATATGGTAATGCATTGTTGTATCCAAACTATAAACAACTCTAGAAAACCTAAACACCTCAACACAGTTCATAATGAACTTCTGATCAAGTAAATTAATTGCCTTATAAAAGTCTATTTTTAATAGACAATTCTTAATGAAAATCTTAATTATTATAATTTTTGAATAGATCTTGAACTAGTAACACATTTTCCCCTATATTCCTTCCTCTAGTGAAGACACTTTGGCTAAGGTTGATTTTCATCTTTAAAGCTCCTTCTAGCCTTACAACCATCATCTTTGATATGATTTTATAAACTAAAATTGCAACATGCAATCAACCTTAAGACTTGTAAGGATTTTGGATTAGAAGTCTTAGGAACTAGGTAAATGTAAGTCTTATTCACCTCTTTTAACATTCTCTTATTAGAGAAAAACTCCAAGATTGCTTCTAAACTTATATCACCAACTGTTAAACCAAGGAAGGATCCAATTGATGTTTTGATGATAACAAAATATAATTATTACTAATGAGTTAATTATTTTGATGAAAAGAAATATAAGAACAAAATGAAATCATAAACTGAAGAAGATAGTTTATGATGTTAATAAAGAGAAGTTTATGATGTTAATAAAGAGAAGTTGAAGTTTACAACTATCGAAATAAAGATCAAACAAAGAACAAAAGAAGATAAAGACTTATCAATATCACTCTTTAGTTTTTAATGTTAATTGTAATCTCATTTAGTCACTTTGGTGTTCTAAAAGGCTCATCATGCATAAACATTTTATTTCATTTTATTGCATAAGTCTTTTCATTCATCTAGAGAGATTAACGATTTTGGTTTTAATATACAAGCCTTTTAATCTTTCAAATAAACTTTAAGTAACATTTTGGAAAATGTTGAAATCATAATTGCATTGAACAAATTAGATTTGAACATTTAAAGTTGTTAAAATTATGTTTTTGGGTAAATTGCTTGACCTATATAGGTTAGTGGTCAACCAATTTAGGTTATAGTTGTTAAATTTAATTTACTAAGAGTTTATTATAATATTGTTTAATGTACTAATCCATCAGTCTCTCAACGGCTAGTGAATCTATACATTTAATACGCAATGTTCAATCAGTATGCTATACTAGTGGATCAATAATTTGTAAATAGTCATTATAATGATCAGTTCTTAGGTCCAACGGCTAGTAGGGGTCCTAAAATACTATAAATAGTTTTTTTTTGTTATTTTAGCATCAAGAAGCATTTAAGTGTATTTTTACATACATTTCTAACTATTTTTCAATCATTTAAACATCATTATTTCATATTTGTGTAAGTGAGTCTATTTGGAGTTAACAACTAACAAAGTGAAGTATTTTAAGTTTTAATATTTTGTTGGGGCATTATATGATTTTACTTAAGGGAGATCCAACTAGAATGAGGTTTCTCTTCGCTTTAAAAGAAGACTGTAAAAGGTTCCTCTTTTTACAGAAAGATTGTAAAAAAGTTTTTTTTTTGGCCTTAATAGAAGAATTATAGTGAAATTTTAAGAAGAGTCTTATAAATGAATATAAGCAAGGGTTGTTTATCGAACTACTATAAATTGGTTTATATTTTCTCTTTCCTATCCTTTTTAAATTATTGTTAAATTTTGTTATTAATTTATATTAAGCAATTTATTCATCCTGATTTATATTTATTGTTGTTAAATTAAGGACAATCGGTTTGAAAATTTGTTGAATTTTATAAGCACCTAATTTATCATTTTTAGAAAATGGTTTATCAAGTGCATGTAAGTGTAAGTCGACTTGTACATTGGGTAACTCGACTTACACATGTCTAGTACCTATAAGTCGACTTGTACATTGGGTAAGTCGACTTATGCAAGGACGGTACTGTTAAATTGTGCCCTAAAGGCAATCCCCTTTAGCGCGTTTTATTCAAAGTCGTGTGCAGACTTTATGAATAAATAAAGAAA
>JAOQMR010000007.1:11887025-11898504 GCA_027563865.1 Erythroxylum pelleterianum
CGGGAAGGTCCCGGCAACAAAAATTTTTGTTTTCCGCACCCCGTGTATATGATACATGGACCGGGATTTTCCTACAGTGCATAACTACTTTTGGGCTAAAGGTAGTCAAAATGAAGCTTTAAAGTTCATGCAAAGCAAAAGTTATTAGTTATACAACCTAGAAGGACCTTGAAGTAATTGAAGTAAGTGTTTCAAGATCCTCTTGGTTACGAATGATGTTCCTATATTGATCATATAAAATGATGATTTTGTTTTAATTCTTGCTTACTATTATATCACTAAAAAAAATTGTGTTCATGGTTCCTTTATTAAGTTAAAAAATCCTAGATTTTTGTTTCAAAAGGAAATTATAGGCTTTTAAAGCACGAATATAATTTCCAAATGTTATTTTTCCTTGCTGTTAGCATCTCATTGTCAAGTGAGTTATAGAGCTCATTTTGAGTTTTGTGTAGGATCTCCCTAGCTTATTGGTGACTACTTTTGTGTTAGGAAAATGGACCTTGTTGATTGAGTAGTTTGAGTTCTTCTTTAACGACTCTTAACTTTCTCATACATATGAATGCCATGTAGTTCTTATATTGTCCTTGCATCCCTTTCTTGATATCCTCTCCATAGTTTCAAAGATTAAGGCAATAGTTATTAAACTAAAATGGAGCTTTGATATGTTTAATATTAAGAATATTAAGTATCTTAATAAAGGAATGGTCATATCTCATAAAATTGCCAAAGAAGACTAAACTTAAGTGGGAGTTAGACATTCAAACATCTTTAACTAATGCTCAATCTAACTTTTAGTCCTTTAAGCTAACATTGTATTGTTGAATTCATCCACTAAGATTCATAGGTCCTACATAATGGCTTCGATATTCTTTAATGCTAGCTATAATGTATGCATTTGAAATGTCAAATTGACAACATAGATAATAGACGCACTAATCTGGATTAGGATGTTATGGATGAAAATGGTTAAGTTAAAAAAATTGATTAGTAAAATGAGCATAGTCATTCTAAACTTATTACCGTTAAAAAGCAACCATTATTCTTCCATTGTAGAAGTGTTGATGGTTGGACGAAGAGCTTCAAAAATTTTCAAGAACCCATTAGTTATCTATTTCGCTATCAACTTTTATTTGGTATCCAAAATTCTTATTAAAATAGATTTTTTATCAAGAAAAGACATTCCTAACCATTTATGGCTTATTTGGTTTGTTGATCCCTCAAACATTCCAAACTAGAAATGACATTAAGAGGCAAGAAGATTCCAAGAACTTATCTGAGGCTTCTTCCTTTCCTACCTGGCCTTTTCTTGGCTGAAAAAATTCACTTTATTTTCCTCTAGAGCCAATTTGCTTTTATCCCTCACACTTGAGAAATTCCTATCAGTTTCTATATTAATGATCTCCTTATTTTGATTATAATGGTCTACATAAATGGTTTTTTTAATATTGGCAATTACCTATATTAGTTGATCAATAAATCTAGTCTCATTTCAAAAGTGACTCTTGACGTATTTTTCCATTTTTCTTAACCATGATCTCCTTTATATTGCCTTTTGTAATGCTATAGGGATCTTATTCATTGTTTAAGTTAAAATTCATAACTCCATTGGAGCTCCCAATTTTAGATATTCTCCTAATAGTGCTCCATCCTTTCTTAAGAGACTTTGACAATTTCCATTAATAGGATATGGTTATTTGGACTAGATCCATCTCACTTCATCATTTAATCTCTTGAGCTTCAAATTCTCATGACATACCATATCCCTTTCTACTTTAATACAAACTCTTGCATACTCAATCCTACTTAATTTAGCTCAATGTGCATCTAAGAAGATTGGCTTGTCTATTATACTGGCTAAATAATTTAACCCTGCTGCTATCTAAAATTATAAGGGAATGTTATAAAAGTTTTCCCATATAGAGATGTTCAACTTTCTCTAGTTGACTAGTGTTATTTTGACTTTCCTTTTTTACAACATTAAAGGCTTTTTAGATATGTGCCAAGAGTCAATTTTTAGGACCCTTTAAATGTTGGCTTTAGACTTCAACTTAGAGAGGAAAAATCCTCATTATTGATAAAGTCTTCTCTGAGTCAAGTTTGTTCCATTTCTTCTTTGTCCAAAGTTATATTTAAGGCAAAGTTGGCCTCTTATTTATAAAGTATCCTACCAATATAGCAGACTAATGAGATGCTCTTATTTGTAAGACCTCAATTGACAATGAGACTATATGATAGTCTTCTATTGCATATAAGAAATTGGTAAGGTTACAATAAATTTTTAGGTCACCTACTATAACACACCAGGTTCTCTTTTCTGGATTATGAGTGGTTAAACCTTCTACTCTTGAAGGAAAGCCTATATTCCTCTCTATGTTCCTATGGTTTGATAACATTAGTCACTCAGTTGGTTGTGGTTCAGGTAATAAAAAGGGCTTTTGGCAAAAAATATTTTTGTCATTAAAGGCCCTAAATTCATCGCCAAAATTTTTTAGCGACAACAAAAATTCATCCCACAAATCATCGCAAAATCACAGAAGCAAAATATTATCGACGACGTTTTTACAAAATCATCGCAAATTATATTTCACTTCGATCTTGGATATGTCGCCAAAGAGATGGGCGAGGATAAAACAAATCGTCGCCAACGATATTTTGGGAAACTTTCTTTTCGTGGCTAAAAGTTATTAGCTACGTTACCATAGATGTAGGTAATAATGTTTTGCAGCAATTAAGTTTTTGTAACAAAATATATTTAACGACGATTTTCAGAAACATAAATAAAAGTTATTGATGACGGTTTAAGGAACGTAGCTAAAAAGTTATGGTGACGATTTTAAAATCATAGCCAAATCTTTTTATCTACATTGTTTATTTAATTTTTAAAAATTATTGTCGACATTTTCAGGAACGTAGCTAAAAATTTTGGTGACGAATTTTGACTTTTTACTAAGCATTACTATTAATTTTTTCATTTAATTATAATATTGGTAAGATTTTTAATCCATCCTATTATTTGTAATATTTAGATTTTTATTTATAATTAATTAAATGAAAATAAAAATAAAAATAAAATGTCATTAAATGTTAATTACAAATGTTGGCAAAAAAAATTATGTACAAACTAACACTCATTTTCATCGTCACTACTACTTTAATAATTTGAGACAAGTATTCATTTGACCATCTTTTCAAACTGGCCAACATTTATTTAGTATTAACTTATGTTCATTACGTTCAAACTTTTCTTTATTACATTATAACTTAGCCTTAAGTGACCGGTTCTCTTTTTGAAGCATCGTTACACATACTGGTCATAATGAGAATGAACCAATTAACTTAGGGCCATACCCAAAACTTTTGATGTAGCCCGATCTTGTACCAAGGATGTTGTTGCAAATGTCATCTACATTTGGCTCATTTCTGTCACGTAATAATCTTTGCAACAACTTTTGCATCTTATTCTAAAATTTAGAAAACAAAATCAATATTTAATTCAAATATTATTATATAGTATTACATAAATAAATAAACTTAAAAATTAAACAAAATTTTATACTTAACATAATTATTTTGCGCTTCTTCAGACGTCCAGCCTTCACTGTTCTTATAGTGTGTCAGTTTGTAGAGTGTGATCCTATCACACTCTTCCCCATGTAGTTCCTTCTGATTCTAGTTTATGAAAAAAAAAGGAATTAAAACACAATAATTAATATTGTATTTACTGATATAATTATAACTTCTAAACAAAGAACTTACAAATTCATTTCGTATGACAACAAATGATTTAGAGCCTTGATTGTGAGGAGTTTTCATTTATCCTCTATTGACTTTGGCTTTCTCACACTTTTCCTAAATAAAGAAAAAATAGTCACTAAATTGTGCAAAATGATTAATTGAAGCAAATGTAAAGAGAAAGAAGACAAACCTTAATGTTGACAGAGGCCCAATAATCACACATTTGGTTCTAGTTTTCTAGGGACACTCATTTGGAAACATGTCTCCTTGCCTCCTTATCCTAAGGAAAAGATTTGTAGTATTTATGTAGTTGATAACGATGACCCTTGGCCTTTTGTTTCAACAGTGAACTCACACAGCTTGAAACTTCAGGGTTCTCGATATTGACGATATTGAGCTTCATCTGTGAACAAGTAAAAGTGAAATTAATTTTTAAATAAGTAAAAAAAATGCATATAATTAAATAAATTGGAAAATTATTGAAACTTTATCCTGAGCATTCTGTAGCAAGTTGTTTTCCTTCAACTGCTTAGCATGAGGCAATTCAGTCCTGACAATGACCCCTAACTCACTAGATAATTTTGCTGATTAGATCTAGTCAATAGGTTGACCTTGTGAGTTGTCAATATGTATAGACAACTTGTTATTCATTGCAACATTTATGCGTCGTAACTCATAACCTTTAGTGATACCTCTACCTCTTTTTCTTATGCCGTTATTAAGCCTGACAACAAAAGAATAATGATAAGAAAAAACTCATTAAACATGTAAATATATATTTGAGCATAAGTCTAACTATAAGTGGTAACATACCTGAAGATTCCTCAGCACTAGTTGAACTCGGTGGTTATTGTTCGATAGGGTTAGATTGATATAGCTGTTGTGGGGTCGGATCAATTTTGGTTATTGCCACCTTCTTTCCCTTGTTTCTATCAGGTGCCATTATATTGAATATCTATAATGATATTATTAAATGATTTCTGAATGATTTTCCAATATAAGATAAAACTAATTAGAATAACATAAAGATTTGTCAATTTTTTCCATGAACAAATCATAATCAAAGATGATTGGATCTTCGGCCCTACATTTTAAATCACATTAGAAACATTTCATACGTGTTCCATTCATTATTTTTCATGATTTGTTAATTGTATGAATTTGGTATGTGAAGGTTGTGGCTATGGCTAAGTTTGTGGCTATGACATACCTTCCTACTTCTTCTCTTTATGCCAAATCAAAGGTTGTCGATTATTACTCATTTAATTTTGTCTACTATGTATATACACACCATGTTCAATTGCTAATCTTCATTCATTGTATTTCTCTCCACCTTAATTTCTTATAATTTTAATTTTTAATATATTATTATTTCGATGTTTGTTATGATTTTCTACAGTTGGAGAGATCTTTATAAAAAGTTGTCCTTTTTATGGCTGGTTAAAAGAAACAATATTTAACTTAAAAACTTTATGTATCTTAACTTTTATTTGTCTATAAATAACAACTCTAACAAATATAAAGAAAATTTGAATTTGAATTGTATTTCAGAAATCAACATTAATATGGTTGTAGTTTCTTTCAACAAGGAATTTTTTTACATGTATTGGTAATATTGTTACCATCTCTTTACAAATTTTATTACATGCTTATAGAGTGAAAGGAAATAAGAAAGCAAGCATTAAGTTATTTAGTGATGTGCATTTCATATAAGAGAGGCATTTTTACTTTAAACGACATAGTAACAAAAAGTGCTTAAACCATCATAGTAATAAGAAGTGCTTTAATGATCTTAACTTATGAACAGAGTTATACATACTTCATAACATAATTAAAAGCATCTTATACATAATCCTTTTTCCAAGTGCATTTCAACAACTTATAACACATTAGGTACAAATAAAACTTAAAAATAACTTCAAACAAAATGTCTAACTCTGATAAATGAGTTAAGCATAATGGAATACATTGTTTGTACAAAATTTCTAGGACAAAGCTAGAATCCTCTTATATATTTGTAAACACTTAATTTTCTAAATGGATATCAATACAAATTTTCTAAATGGAAGTCAATACTTTAAAACCTCCCTTTACATATAAAGGGTTGTCTTTGGCCGATGGAGAACAATTATTAGGCTATAAAATTGCTACTCATAAGTTAATTATCTGATTATAATGATGGCTAATCATAAGTTAATTAAAATGGTAGCTTGTTAGTTTTCAAACAATATAAACAACAATCCCATATAAACAACAATTTTTTTTACCTTCAATCATCTTGATCAAGATCTTGAAAATCATCATCATTGTCATTAATTACATTATGATTCGACTCTTCATCACTATTACATTCGGCCAAAGTATCATCATTATCATATAATTCATCTTTAGGATGATGTGAATGATGAAATATCTTGTACTATATTGGGATCAACATGTCTCTTATGGAATGATGAAATATCTGTATCTTCTATTCGAATGCCTTCATTATTCAACTTTGATTCAATCTATTGATATACTTCATCACTATCCTTACTGATTAGACCATTATCCCTTTCAAAAATTTTGAAGTGATTTCAATGTTGAAACTTTTGGACAACCTTCCAATATTTGCCTAATACAGCATCGTTGAGGTTTAAAACTTGCTTCACTTGACTTGTAAGGATAAAAGGGTCATTATCATATCATATCTTACTAACATTGGTGCTAATAATATTCTCATTTACCTTCATGCTAGCAAGATTAAACCATTTGCACTTAATATTCCCATTCATGTTGAAGCTAGTAATATTCCCATTCACTTTCATGCCAATTCCATCATCACCATCACCATCATTATTGGTAATATCATCAACACTTATACCAACACTTCTACTACAACATGCTTCCATATGTTCATCATAATAAATCCATGAAGTATAGAATTTACCTATGTCTCGGATTAGAAAATTACTATATACCACATCTTGAATTTGATTATCGACATTTAAGCAATATATGCGGAGATAATGAACACAACATTCATCGCCTATTTGATCTTTTACAAATTGCATAAAACTTGTATCTCCTTCTACATATTTAGTGGACCATTTCTGATGATACATCCAACTTTTATCCATCTAGCTATACAATTAAAAGTAAATAACTGAATTATTAAATGCAATCCTCGTTTTATATAATATAATGATAAATCAATACAAATTACTACTTCTCAATTAATCAGTATAAGTTTGTATACTATGTTTGAATTCAAACAAACACTAAAGTATGTGGCATTGTTTACACCTGTGACTCGAGAAAGGGACTTCTCGCTGTGACTTCTAGGCTTATGGAATATTTCACTGATAAGCCTCATAGGGGTTGCATCACAGGTTTCCAGCCTACATACCATCCTATATACCAAACATAAATACTGAAACTATTAAAGCATAACATAAAAACTCATCAATGATTTTAAAAATACTGCAAACAACATCAAAGTACAAAATCAACACCTCCCTTGCATTCACACAAAACCCAAACTCAAATACTTGTACTATTAAAGCAAAACATATGGTAGAAATTAGTTGGATGACTTACCTAGACGGACAAACAACCACAAGCTACAAAGAAGAAGGACGAGGTTAGATAATTATCAACTCTCTTCAATACAAAACATGGCTTGCAAAAAAGACAATGTTGTATTTAATATAATAAATTTGTTCATAGAGTTGGGTCTTAGGACTTCAAATGTAGAAAATGCTTATAACTAAAGTTTTTAGACATATAACCAATAGCTTACCATTAATAAAGTTTTAATGACTTTATGACAGTGATGGGCTCACAATAGTTTGTGAGTAATGAAAACTTCGACGGAGAGTAATAAGTTAGAGGAATATGATTTGAGAGTGACATTGGCGATTCAAAGTGAACTTTAGTCGAACATCTTATATGCAGTAGTGAAACAAAGTTCCTAACACATATGCACATTCAATCAACCTATTCAACACACATAACCCATATCGAAATATTCATTACTATCATCACTACACATATTCACCGCAGTAACATATCAAAAACACCCACAGGTAGAACAAAAAAAGAGAGGAATAAACACTCCAAATTCCATTAGACATTTAAACCTTTTCAATTAAGTATTAAAATTGCATTAGACATGTAAACTTTGCAGAAAGAACATTACACCTTCCAATGCATATACATACTGTAAATCACGTGTTTCTAAGCTTTTTATTTCATTTAATGACCATGTGTTTTCGTAGGAGCCAAATTTATTCTTTATAAAGTCTCTCATTGATTATCAAAGGAGAATTAAGAACATCAAAATTTAACAATTCTTTATAATCTTTTTTTGTAAATGATGATGAGGTATCCTAGTTCAAACACTCTATGCCCATGTGTGATTGTAGCCACTAGCAATGAATATAATTTGATATGAGAAGAGAAAGAATTAATTTTCTCAAATATTCATTGTCTAAGTTCACTTTTGCAAATGAAAGTTTTCATTGGAGGCCAAAATATCTCTAATGATAAGCATGGAATTGGTTTCACTTATAAAAGTGCATTATCCAATGCCAAGATAATTTTGATGTGGGACAAAAAAAATTAGATGATTAGCATATGCCTAAATCATCCATGAACATATAATATCCAATTCTAGACATAAAAATTTTACTGTTTATACATCATCTTCTATGCATCTTCTATGTCTTAAGCTAAAAAGAAATTTGTTACATTTATGTGTTGTTCATATTTTAAACCTAGAAGACATATTTATAAGAAAAGAAATAGGTACAATTTTATACAAGACCACACTAAAAGAGCATGTAGTATATGTCTCTTTATTATCAAAACAGCATAAAAATAAGCTCATAATTATCGTAACCTATTATTTAAGCACTTAGAAAATGTTCACAATTCTTATAGGCCATATTTACACAAAAAGAGCTTATTATCTCCCACATATATAAAGTAGAGCTCCCTAATTATTGTTACATCCCAAAAAGACCCAAAAATGCATATACGCACATTCTTATAGATCTCACTCATATGTTCACATACCTTTAAATTATCCTATATAAGATGTCACTTTTGTGAAGATTATGGACATATGTATAGAAATTACATCTCAACTTACATTTGTCAAATTCAAACCCATCAATTTTCAGCCAACAGAATGTGTATATATATACACCAACACAAGCAGAACACTCCTAACACTGAACACAATCGTAACACGCAATTCATCAACACTTTACATACAAAAAATTAATCCCAAGATAACTATGAAAATCTTTTCCCTTTCATCACTACTATTAAGACATTCCAAACAAACTCCAATCACAAACAATCCAAACCAATGCAAACAACTTAATAAAATCATCCTTAACCCATCCAACATCACACAATCAAAACACATGAAAATGCGACACCAAATATCACATTTGACAATGAATTACTAACATAGTTACCAAATCTTTATAATTTTGATATCTTCCATTTTCTGTAATATATAAATTATGTAAAATAGTATATAATTTATATATAGTAAATAGAGTTTTGTGAGACCATTTATATATTGTCAAATCATATATTTCATTAATACAAAAAAATTATTTATGTAATAAAAATTTATTTTGTGTTGTTTGTCCTGTAAATTTTAGAATAACATTGTTGTTAATTAAATTTATTTTTACACTTCCAATCATTATCATAATATTTAATTTGATTTAAAAATATCATATTAATATTTAATATTGATTATCATTTTTTACTATATAGTAATTATTTTTTAATTACATCACAATATATGTAATTATATATGGTAATTAATATAATGTTATCTTCATGCGACTACTAGTGGTGAGGCCAAATGGTAATGGCCTACCATTTCACACGATTTTTTTAATTGACACCAAATGGTATTATATTTTGAATTAATTGAATATGATGTTGTTTTGTTTAACAAGAAACGACGCCATTTTCTACTACGTTATTAACACCAAAACAAATCTGCCTTCATTTTCGTGTTAGCTGTCAACATTCTTCTTCACGCACCATCCAATAAGTGTCGTCCACTCTCTTGTGATCATCTTTTATGTTGTGGTCATCACTGTCAAAGAAGTGTCGTTACCTGTGTTGGTATTGCTCTTCTTTTCTATTTTCAAACCCTCCTTCTTGTGCTCTACTTTACTGCTACGTTTAGGAGTTTGTTGTGAGTTTTGTGTTCTACTTCGGGTGTATGGGTTTTTGTTTGTGTTTATGTTTAGAAGATGGTTTCTTGTGTTTCTATGTTCAATGTGTATTGGTCATGTTTTTTCCCACCTTCCATGCTTGTTTGACAAAAGGCTCCTAACTATTTGATGAAATGCTTGAATGAAGGCTACTTCTGCAACGAATGTTTATGTACATATTTACATTTGATTGTGCCACTTATAGTATACAAATATATCTATCAAAATGACTTTATTTCAACATGTAATGAGGTTGTGATTACACATAACAATTAAAAGTCAAATGGTCAAAATCAGAAATATGGTCAATTGTGTTTTTGTGTTAGACATAACAGTTAAAACTCAAAACTAACAACTTATTGCTCTTATTGTTAAAAGACCAAATCTTTTAGCATACACACATTTGAAAAATATATATATAATTGGAGTAGCTCAAAACTAACAAGCTAATTGTTAAGATAATTTATAGCTAAATCACAATTTTACAACTATTTTTATTAGAGGATTCTATAAGGAATGTTTATGTACATAGAAACAATCATATTTTAGAGTTGCAAGGATGTTTATGCATCCCCTAAACATAGTACATACACACTTAACATTCTTAACCTTATCATCATATGAAGTAGTCTCACTTGATAGATCACAAAATTAACATTGCTAAAATGTTGGAACATTCAAATAATAATTATTCTATTGAATTTTTAGAATAAAACTGTTAACATTAATTCATTATGGAATGTCGTTGTGGTGACTAGTTTCTGATGGTGGAAATGAGTTCCGTTAGGAAGAATGTAGCAAAATTGTCCCTAATGAATATCATCCAAACTACCTCTCTTTCTTTATTATTAATATCTCATTTTCTGTTATGAAGCTATTAGATGAACATCCCATTGTATATACTATATGTTGTGTTAAGCTTCCTCGAATCTTCAAGAGAAAACAGATGGAAATGGAGGTGGTGGTGATGTCTCGATGGTTCATACAAGATTAGGAAAATCAATTGTTTCAAAATATTAGTCGATTGCAAAAACTATGTCTATTCCTTATGATGATCATGAAGTTTATCAATCGAGTATGCATATGTTCGGATTTGACTTTGTAATACCATTTGATTTAGCTTTGATTGTTCTATTCTCTTTGCTCATTAGCTGAAATGCTTAGTACTTGCGGTTTATCTAATACCGTCGTCCATACTGGATTTGGGAAATCGTTCACTGTAACTTCTGCAAATTTAGTTAAAGTAAAGAAGTTGTTGAAAGAGGGTGTCAATTCACCAGATCCTGAGGGACGATCTTTAACTATTTCAATTGATGGCTTGGAACGTGTAAGGAGGCTTCATGGGAATCTAGATATTGAAAACTCTTTTACCTTTTTTATCGACTCTAATATCATTTGGAATCTAAAAAAATAATTATTTTTTCCTTTTTAATGGAATATTAGGGGCGGAACTTTATTTATTATTTTTTCCGTAAGAATTGTTAAAGTTTTAATTAACATCTTGCACTGCTTAC